>ML779464.1:578690-606684 GCA_009831015.1 Picea engelmannii
ATTATTTAAATAATTTCTTCTTTGCAACCACTTTGACTACTTTGACCTTTTGGGGCTTCTAGATGACTCATGAGGGTTCTCCAACTTCACATGGTCATAACTCTCTAACCATGAGGAGTTATGTGATGTTCCACATACCACCAGAAATGACATGACATGTACTATCCATATAGGATAGTCTTAACTTCAAATATATTAAAAATCATACCATTATACATCAAACAAACTTGGGTCCATTATCCAAACCTTTGTGCTACCGGATTTCGCTACCAGACTTTCTTCAAGGGTTGACATCAATGAAAACCAACCCAAATAATCAATAGTTGAGTCAGGATATTTTGGGCCAAAGTTCCTTTGTGTGTATATATTGTTGGACATATTGTCATTGATGTCAATAGTCAATGTCATTACATTATAAAGATGAGTTGGTATAAACAAAGAACAAAAAATCCATGTATAGAAGGAATAACAAATTAATAGATGAGGAGGGTTAGCGAATGAAGATTAGAAGCTCAGAAGGGAAAAAGAATTTCAGAAAAATGATCATTTCAATTCGTGACCATTGGGTACATAAGCGCCAGATCAAGGGAAGGGATTGATTTTAGAGCGTGAAGGGAGAGTTAAAAAACATGTTAATTCCAATCCCACAATTAGTATAGACTGTCCGACTACAAGAGAAGGACCATTAGAGGATTGTTCAATGATTAGATCAATTCATGACTATTGGATATGCAAGTGTCATTTCAAGGGAAGGGATTGATTGCAGAGAATGAAGGCATAACTAAACAACGCATTATTTCCAATCCCACAATTAGTTTAGACCATCAGATATCATCGATTCAAAGATTGACGAATGTGGTTGATCCACTAACAATCACGCAACATCAATTGCGTAGTTTGGGCGATGGGATAAACCATGTGCAAGTTACAGTTCTACAATCCACACTGACCATCAATGGTCACCCGCCAATAGATCTACAGTTGGAATCAGTTCCACTACCAAGCAAGTAGTTTCCATTGTGGAACTCGATGATAGTTTTAAATTCCATGTTAGTTGAGGACCCCACAATCATCCCTGATCGTTGATCTTCTCCGAGAGAATTCTCGACCATTGGATCAAGGAAAGTAGAAGGATAGGATAAGCAAAGATGAAGGTCAGAGCCCTAAAATATCAAATTGAATGAGGACCATTAGATCTGGACAATACATGATGGTCGTTGGATTAGAATAGTGCTCAACTTCAACGTTGATCACTTCGGCAAAAAAGGATTTAGAACATATGAGTTCAATCGAAGGCTGAAGTTCCGAGGTCACTCTTAGCTGTCGATGTGAGATAAATTTTTGGAGCTAGGACAACTGTTAGATCCAGGAGAATAACATGTGACAAATGAGGAGATCCACATTAGCAAGAATACGTCAGCAAGGACACGTGGCACAATCAAATGATGAAAAGTGTCAAAGTGCATTTGGCATTTCAGGAATGCGTAATTCAAAAATCTAAGTGACATGTGGAAGCCACTCAGTCAGTTCCATGTCAAAAGGTGACATCAACAAGTAACGTCACTCCAGGATTTTGTACTTTGGGAGATTCACCACCAGAAAATACTCGAAGTCCCAAAGTTCCAAAATGAATGAGAATTGTTCATCATGCAAATAAAATCCAGTCGTCTGATCTACTTCGGTGAAATGAACTCTAAAATATTGAAGGACAGTGAAGGAGAAATCACCCAAAGTGTCGAAGGACGAAGTCAACGCTAATCCTTGATCTACTTCGAGATCATTCTCAACCTATGATCAAGCATAGTGGAAGGATAGCATATGTGGAGGTGTTAATCAAAAGCAAGCGATCACCACCACTTTATGACTTATTTGGTAGGTAATCACTATGGAGGAATTGCTACTCCAGAATTCAGGAGCTATGAATAGATGAAGGTCCGAAGTAAATGAGAACCATCCATATCATCGTGACATTAAAACATGATTATTGATTTTGATAAGTGATCAAGCACTCGCTTGGCTTAGTGCCTGGTCACCACCTGTGGTCGTATGGAATAAAGAAACAAAGGGTGAAAGAAGAGGCAACGCTTAAATTAGGAAGCACCTCTACAAAATTTGATTTCTGCAATATTTGCAGAGACATGAAATTAAGTTAAATGAAATCGATCCATACCTATGATCGATTAATGAAAAAAAAAATCATTAAATTGAAAAGGATTCTTGATAATATTTGAATAAATAAAAACAAACAAGATTATTGTTGATAAAGTGGTGAGATGGTCCAAACAAAGGGACACAATGTTTCATAGCTCACAACAGTTGTAAGAGTCTATAAACGAGAAAGAGTGGTGAGAAGAAAGTGTCTCTACAGTGCATATAAGAAGATAAAAATAGAAGCAGAGTCCAAGAACAATAACTGTTGGTTCTTATGAAGTGAGGGTGGAAGCGAGGAGCATGGAAAGATTCATATCCTTACTAAGAAAATTGTAAAATATAAAGGAGTTGGAGCTTCCTAGGTTTGGTTCTCTAAATACAAGGGAGTTGGTGCTTTCAAGGGTTGGTTCCCTAAAGAAGAGGGAGTTGGTGCTTCCTAGGGTTGGTTCCCTGAAGAAGGGGATCTATGTCTCCTAGAGTTGGTGATCTAAATAGGATTGGTGTCCTTCACTATTCTTTATAAAACCTTGTAATTGATGTTAAATATATTTATATAATTGATTTTTCATACAATTTATTGTACATTTATTGTGGTGATCAATAAAATATAAAAAGTAATTGTTAATTGTTAAGAAGGGGTAATATTTATTCACGCCCCCTCTCAGTATTCCAATCATCGGTATCAGATCAGGTGCATTCAACAAAGTCTAACAATTGGAACGTAGATCCTGAAGATGGATCAACAAGAGGGAATGTCTAACAGCAAAGCACCATTTTTCAATGGAGGAGGCTATGCTCTATGGAAAATAAGAAGGAAAAACTTCATGTTGGCTCTTGGTTTTGATATATGATAATCTATTGTAGATGGTTACACTGCACCAACTTATCCACCCAAAGACGTTGTAAGAAAGAAAATATGTAATGACAAATCAAGAGGAGTTAATGGAATTCTAGGAAGGTTGACTAATTCTATATGTGTGAAGGTTATGCATTGTAAATCATCCAAATAAATATGGGACAAGTTGGATGTTGTATATGAAGGAGATGACAAAGTCAAGGAAGCCACATTACAGACCTATAGAACTCAGTTTGAAAATATGAAAATGAAAGAAGAAGAAAATATTGTTGAGTACTTTCATAGTGTAAATGAAGTGGTTAACTCAATCAAAGAAATAGGAGAAGAAATTAAAGATAAACCTATTGTGAAAAAAACACTAAAGTCATTACCTATGAGATATGATGTAAATATTTCTACAATTGAAGATAGATCCGATCTAAACACACTCACAGTTGATCGGCTTCATGGAATTTTTACAGCATATGAAATGATAACAAGGAATAATAAATCAACAAAAGATGAAACAACCTTTAAAGCATATAAGACAAAGATGAGGTAGGAGAAAACGTCCAATGATAATTTATCAGATATATCAGATGTAGAAGAGGCCAAATTTATAAAGAAACTCCATAAAGGATTTGGAAAATATAAAGGAAATTTATCTTTCAAATGTTTCAATTATGGTAGAATTGGACACTTTGCTAACAAATGTCCCTATCCCATACAAGAAGAAAATGATAGAGAAGTTCACAGCCAGGAAAACCAATACAAGAAGACATTTTATAAGAAAAAGAAAAAATTCTACTCTAAAGAAGATATCAACTCTTCATACATGAGTGAAGATGAAGATTCATAGCTTCTATTTATGGGAATGAAAACTCAAGATGATAAACATTCAGAATATGAAAAAGAAGGTAACTTCGAAGAAGAAATCCTTAGTGTAATTGAAAAACTAGGAAAAACTAAAAAACAAAACAGGGTACTAAGAAGAGAGGTTCTAGAGATTAAAGAAGCTACTAAATCAAGAGAGAGAGAAGTTTCCAAAACCCTTAAGGAGTCAGAACGGACCATCAATGATTTGAAGTCTCAACTCCTGGAAGATAATAAAACTGAAGAAATCATTTTAAAACAACTTAGTGATAAAAACAATCATGTGAGAAACTAGAAGATGAGATTAAGATGCTAAAAAGTGAAATTGAGAAAGAAAAGAAGAGATCAAACTTTGGAAATAGTTCAAATATATTGGATGAAATTATCAATATTCAAAGGTCACTAAACAACAATACTGGTTTGGGATACACCCAGGGCTCAACTTCTACATCACAAGGATCTGTCAAAATACCAATTAGTTATGCAGATGCTCTAAAGAGCTCCTCAAAAAGAGAAGATAATAAGGAAAATATGATACCATTGAACATTGTTCCACATAAACAGAAATCAACATTCCCTACTAAAGTAAAAAATGACAGGAAGAATATAATCACCAGAAGGAATGCCCCTAATAAATATCTATTCATTGGATATTGTTACTCTTGCAATAATTTTGGACATAAGGCAATACACTGCAAAGATTATGGACAATACAATAAAAAAAATGTCCAAAGATATAAGAAAAATAGGTATAATAGAGAGAAGAGAAACTACAACCCATTTACTCCTTTGAAAACCTTCAATATTGAATGTAAAAAATACAACAACTATGGTCATAAAACCAAAGAATGTAGATTACCAATTCAATCCCTAAAAATAGGAAACCTTAACAAACATAATAAGAAGACATGGAAAAGACAATCTGAAGTTCCAAACACGGAAGATGATGAAAATATTTCTCCTAAAATTGATGAAGTTAATAATAGGAGATTGGTGGGTAAAACTTATAATAAGGAATATAATAATCAAAGATATGCATATAAAGTAGATGAAACTCAAGAAATGAAAAATCCTAAAGAAAAATCTGACACAACTCCAAAACTTGATAATGTCATACAAAAAGATTATCCATTACCCAACAAATGGAAATTAATAGAGGAATATTCTCAAAACAAGGATAAAGAAGCTTTTGGTGCACATAATAGTGATGTTGATGATGGATCTTCAACAATAGAACAACCAGAAGAATTGAGTGATGATTATCTTAGAAATTTTTCAATCCTATTTTAATGGTCCACTGAAACTCCTTCTCAAAGAAAAATTAAAAAGAAAGAAGGGAAGGAGAAATTAAGGAAGACTTAAAAATCTTTCATGTTTATGCTCCTATGACCTTTAAAGCACATAAAAATGAATAGTATCATCGAAAGCATCATGGTTTGATTATATAACTCTATGAAGGATCTAACATAGTTTATTGCAGGTCTTTATCTTCCCAAGAACAATGCAAGTTATGTATTGGTCTCAGAATGGTTATAAGTGGACAAAACCTAAATGGAAGTTACTATGTGAGAAAGAAATGAAATGAATGGAAAATTCTGCAGGAGTGAGGTGATGATGAAGATAGACTGAATACAAGTATGAAAATGAAAAGACTAGAAACTGAAGTTTCAGAGACAGGGGTTGTGATAGAGAAAATCAGAAAGATATATTGGATGGTTGATGTGTTCCTGAGTTGGTTTGATAACTAGATCAATTCTATTTGAATATATTACATTCTATCAGCAATATAAGTCATGTGGCAAGAAAAATATAAATTCTCTAGGATAAATATGGATACATATGGTTAGAGATCGATGAGAAGCAATGGACAGGTTGAAAGGTTGTTTGAAAAGTATAAGCTTTAGTTTCTCAGTGTTCCAGTAGGAAAATAGTATCCACAACAGAAACAATAGGATGTATATAGTGGTATACATGGCATCCTGTAGAGTTGACAGGGGGGAGTTACCTGAGTTTAGATTTTGGTCAGTAGCATACAAACAAACATAGACTAATTATAGGGGGAGAAACCCTTTGTCATTGATGTTAAAGGGGGGGAGTAACTTCATAGAGAAAAGCATCATCATAGGGGGAGTTTGTGTATGGAGTTAGAGTGTTTCCCTCAATGACAAAGAGGGATATTGTTGGACCTATTGTCATTGATGTATTCTCATTGATTTCAATAGCCGATATCATTACATTATAATGATGATTTGGTATGAACAAAGAGAATAAAATCTGTGTACATAAGTACTAACAAATTAAGAGCTCAGGAGGGTTAGCGACTGAATATCAAAAGCTCAGAAGAGATGACATAGATGAAGCTCAGAAGAGATGACACACATGAATCTTAGAAGGGAAAGCGCATTGCAGAAACATGATCAGATCAAGTTGTGACCATTGGATACAAAAGCTCCATATTAAGAGTAGGGATTGATTGTGGAGCACGAAGAGTGAATTAAACAATGCATTAATTCCAATCCCGCAATTAGTCTAGACCGTCAAATTACAAGAGAAGGACCGTTGGAAGACTTGTCAATGATCCGATCAAGTCATGACCATTGGATATGAAATTTCCAGATCAAGGTTATGAATTTATTGTGGAGCGCAAAGGGAGAATTTAAAAACGTGTTATTTCCAATCCCACAATTAGTGTAGATCATGAGATCTCATCGATTCAAAGATCGACGACTATGGTTGATCCACCAACAATCACACAAGTTCAATTGTGAAGTTTGGTTGATGGGTTAAACTACACGCAAGTTACGGTTCCTCAATCCACACTGACCATCGATGATCACCCTCCAATAGATCTACGGTTGGCATCAGTTCCACTACCAAACAAGCAGTTTCCATTGTGGAACTCGACAATAGTTTTAAACGTCGTGCTAGTTGAGGACCCCGCAATCATCCTTGATTGTTTATCTTCTCTAAGAGCATTCCTAACCATCAGATCAAGGAAATTAGAAGGATAGGATAAGAAAAGATGAAGGTCGGAGCCCCAAAGTCCCAAAGTGAAAGAGGACCATCGAGTCTGGACAATACATGATGGTCATTGGATCATAATAGTGGCCAACTTTGGCGTTGACCACTTCGGCGAAAAAGGATTCAAAACATATGAGTTCACTCGAAGGTCGAAGTTTCGAAGTCACTCTCAACCGTCGATATGAGATACATTTTGGGAATTAGGAAAACTATTAGATACATGAGAAGAACATGTGCCACATGAGGAGATCCAAGTCAGCAAGACTATGTCAGTAAGGACACGTGGCACAATTAGATGATGACAAGTGTCAAAGGGAAGTTGGAATTTCAGGTACGTGTAAGTCAAGAATCTAAGTGACATGTGGAAGCCACTCAGTCAATGCCACATCAACAAGTGACATCAGCAAGTTATGTCACTCTGGGAGTTTTTACTTCAGGAGCTTCACCACCATAAAATACCCGAGGTTCCAAAATAAACGAGAACCATTTATCATGCAAATAAAATCCAACCATTCAATCTACTTCAATGAAATGAACTCTGGAAGATTGAAGGACTGTGAAGGAGGGATCACCCGAAGCATCAAAGGTTGAATTCAATGCTAACCATTGATCTACTTCAACATTATTCTCAACTGATGATCAAGCGTAGTAGAAGGATAGCATAAGTGGAGGTGTTAACTAACAAAAACCGGTCACCATTGCTTTATGACTTATTTGGTAGGTAATCACTCTAGAGGAATTACTACTCTAGAATTCAAGAGGCATGAATAGCCAAAGTTCTAAAGTAAATGAGAATCATCCATCTCATCGTGACATTTAAATGTGATCATTGATTTTGATAAGTGATCAAGCACTCTCTTGGCTTAGTGCCTGGTGACCACCTTTGTTCATATGGAATAAAGAAACAAAGGGTGAAAGAAGAGGCAATGCTTAAATTAATAAGCCCATGGTCCTATGCCTATGGTCATATGTAAATGGTTTGAAGGAATCGCCTCTACACAATTTAATTTCTGCAATATTTGAAGAGACGTGAAATTATTTTAAATGAAATCGATCCATACATGTGATCAATTAATGAAAATCATTTTCATTAAATTGAAAAGGCTTCTCGATAATATTTGAATAAATAAAAACAAGCGATATCATTATTAATGAAGAGGTGAGATGGTCCAAACAAAGGGACACAATGTTTCATAGCTCACACTAGTTGAAAGAGTATATAAACAAGAAAGAGTGGTGAGAAGAAAGTGTCTTTGTAGTCCAGATAAGAAGATCAAAACAGAAGTAGATTCCAAGAAGAAGAATTGTTGGTTCTTATGAAATGAGGGTGGAAGGGAGGAGCATGGAAAGATTCATATCCTTACTGAGAAAATTGTAAAAGATAAGGGAGTTGGAGCTTCCTAGGGTTGTTTCCCTAAATACAAGGGAGTTGGTGCTTCCTAGGGGTGGTTCCCTAAAGACAAGGGAGTTGGTTCTTCCTAGGGTTGGTGCCTTGAAGAATGGGATCTTTGTCTCCTAGAGTTGGTTCTCTAAAGAGGATTGGTGTCCTTCACTATTATTTATAAAACCTTGTAATTGATGTTAAATATATTTATATAATTGATTTTGCATACAATTCATTGTTTATTTATTGTGGTGATCAATAAAATATAAAAGGCAACTGTTAATTGTTAAGAAGGGGTAATATTGATTCACCCCCCACCTCTCTCAGTATTCCAACATATGTGTGTGTGTGTGTTTTGAGGCCGGATTGGTTGTTTGATTTAGGCCAGGGAGCCCATGAGATGAAAGGCCGATGATCCTAACAAATGTAAATGTAATCACACTTGATGATATTAATAAAATACATCACAGCTGCAGAAAAAATCAGACAAAAAGAGTATGGGGGATAGGAATCCATGAGAGGGAAAGGGGGATAAGGGGTTAATGAAGAGGGGCTAATTCAAGGGGGATTAAGACAAGAAATAAAATAATATAATTCCTAAATTTAAAAAAAAATCATGTGTTATAATTCTATCCTAAGTTCCTAAAGGTTGGGAACAAGTCACCAAGTGGAGTAAAAGGTAGTTCATATACTGACAAGTTTCAAGTTAATAGAATGAAAATATATTGTTTGGAATTAGTGTAATTACATAATTCATTTAATCATTCATGCACTCATTCCATCCATCATTCGTACTTTTCCTAAGAGAGAGGTGAAGTTGACTGTTACCTAGTAAATCCTTAGGGGTTTGGGTTGAAGAAGCAGATTTTCAGGCCTATGAAGCATTCTCCTTGGGTAAGAGAATTGTTGGGAATAGTTTCCCTTTGTGTTGGCTTGGTGAGTGTTGAAATTTTTGAGAAACATTGTGTTCCAAGTGCCATAGAGATCAATGACTTCCTAGTCGACCTGTTATTGAAGTTGGAAGGGTAGTAGGATAGTCAAATGAATGTTGAGTAGAGAAGGGATGTTATGGCATCAATTTACACCTTTGAAACATTGATGAATTCATTGGCATGGTCCCTATCCTACTTGTAGACACCTTCTCCCCATACCCCCTTGAGATATTATAAAAAACACGTTTTTGGAACTTGTACACACCCTAGTAGTTATGTAGCACACATATATGTGATTTTCTCAAAGGAAAGTCACAAACATGTTCATAAATGACTATATATATATATATATATATTGCAAAATTTCAATTTGCATTATGGGTTTGGTTAGTTACCTAACTTTGTTTACCCATACCCAATCATCTCTAATTGTCTGGAGTTTACTTAAATGATTGAATGAATAAATCCAAAGAGAAAGGTAATGATTGCATGCATATCAAAGAAAACATATACTGGTTGATACGAAACATGTATGCAAGCCCCTAAGTCTCCCTTGCTTTGTTGGTTCTCAACATGCAAACACTTTTTTACATTCATCCTTGAAGACGACATTATCTTACTAGGATCCTCCTTGAATTCTCCTTGAGTTTGTTGGTGTATCAAAGTTGAGGTCTACCTTATTGCAAAATCTTGCGTCGAGGGACCCAAGGTCCTTTCGATAGCGCAATGTTGTGATAGAATAGGTAACTTATTAGCATTCATACTATTGATTTTAATAATATGTTCAATCCTTCAATATGTTGTGTTCTTAATGTTTGATTTACAATTGTTGAATATTTGATGTCTATAACACTAATTTCAATTAATTTCTTTAGTATTTGATCGAACAAACAAGATAGTCCTTAGTATAAATACTTTTTCTCATAGACGTGTATGCATGAGTTTTGTTGGTTTCAAAAGAAGCAATTAGGAAGGAGCGAGAGGTTTCTAGAATTTGGATCTACACTAAACGTAGGACTACAAGTAAGTTTACCTTTCTCTCTTCTATGAAAGTTAGTTATTTCGATTAAATTAGTTATAGAATATTTGTTGCTTGATGTTATCGAAATTTTCTTGTCTTTTACGGTAATTGATATGTTTCAGTATTTCCCACAACTGTAGGGGAATTTCCCCACAAATAGAATTGGGGACCATACTAGGGAATTCTATCGCCTTTGTGGGTTAGTATAGGGTGCTTGCATAACTTTTCTTTGGTTTTCTTGATTACTTCTTGATTTTACTATTGAGTTCAATCTTTTAGAAACATAGGCATTTATTTTCAGTCATTGAGTCAAGTTGTTTTCTTTCCTTTTCTTAAAATGTTGGGTGTTGTAGGCATTTTTATTCAATAAATGTAATACCCCTAGGCCGAACCCCAACTGTAAATGTAAATGAAAATGTACTTAATATGGTGAGTTCTTTGATATCATTTTTTTGTATGCACCTTCCATGGTATAGTGTTCACATGTACTGCGCACTAAAATGATGAAGTGTGCACATTCCAAGATACTGTGTGCAACAAACTTAAGTGTATGCAATTTTGAGGCTAGGGAGCCTTTGTGTATATGTTTTGTTTTATAGGCTGGTGAGCCAATTATTATAAGCTAGGAGGATTATGTGTGGAATTAGGCCAGAGAGCCTAGATGTTAAAGGCTAGTGAGCCTATTTTTGTATATGTCTTATCATTAATATAATATATCGTTGCGTGTAGACTGAAGATGATAAAACAGTATGGGGGACTAAAATCCACTAGTTAGGGAAAGTGGGGGAGATAAAAGTTAAGGAAAAGGGATAATCTAGGGATCTTAAGACAAAAAGGAATACTATATTAATATTCCTTAAAGTATAAAGTATGTATAATTATTTTATCCTAAGTTCTAAGGATGGGGACAAGTGGGCCAAAGTAGCTGCCAACATGACAAGTGTCAAGTTGGGAACATGCACACATATAGCTTGGACATAGTTCATTTTCCTATCATTCCATGATCATTCACTCACTCATTTAGTTGTCCTTCGTACCTTCCTGTACCTGTACCTGTAACTGTAACTGTATCCATACCCATGCATGTATTTGTACCTAGTTATATTGGGAGCTAGACTGAAGAAGCAAGTTGTCATGCCCATGGGATACTGAAGAGGTGGGTTGTCAGGCCCGTGAAAAAATTCTCTCTAGGTGAGAGAATTGTTGGGAATTGTTTTCCCGAAGGTGCCAAGCTACAACTACAGGGCTCTGAGACTTCCTATCCGACATCTTGTTGAAGCCCCAGAAAGGAAGTGGGGTAGCCAAAGGACTGTTGAGCAGAGAAGGGGCACACTTCCTGGGGTGGGAGAGGCATGTGGGGAATGAGGGATTGTAGGCTATTATTTTGAGTTGGCACCTGTGATAGATTCTTTCCTGCTTTATAAGATACATGAGCCTGGTTAGGAATCCATTTACTCGGTTGGAGTTTAGTCCCAACTCGGGGGTGACCCACTCTTGAGAGTGATGAGCAGCGTGGTCTAAGGTTGGGAGGTTTGTGGAAGGTCTGCATGAAATTGGTCATATTATTACCAATATAAGTGCCAATTGTGTGTTAATTTATATGTTGCATTATCATTTATGTCTTTATATTTATGGGTATTACCTATCTATGCTGCATGCATATGTTTATTTTTATTTCCATATGAATCTGTGCATTTACATAATGTATTTATTTGTTTTAAGTTTCATATATAAATTTCTGCAAGAGTTTATGTGTGTATATGTTTTAATTTGCATATAGTTCGAAAACTTTTATGTGGCATAGCCCAGTTGGATGTTGGGGATGTTATAATATGGTATCAAAGCCCCAGTTTTCAACACTGAGCTTGGATGGGCCGAGAAAGTTGAGTTGAAGTGAAATATCACAGAGAATTGATTTTGAAGTGGCCAAATTTCAAGTTACAAAGCATCCATGGTAAAATTAGAAGCAATTGCGTGGAATTCGGCAAAAGCCCCAATTTTTGTTGTTAAATCCAAAGGAAAATTAAGAAATTTGACCAAGTGGTGAGATATTCTTAATTTAATATCTGTTTTATAAAATTTAGACCAGGAATTGGTCGAATTTGAAGTTACATGGAATCCGTGACAGATGGAGAGAGATTAGTGGATTAAAATTCTCAATTCGTGAATTGAGTTTGGGAAAAATTTGTTCCAGGAATGTCAACCAACAATGATTTTTTGCTGCAAAGGTTAAATTGGTGTTATCGAGGTGAAATTGAATGAATTTCATAGTTGCAGATTGCCTGTGGTGAAAACTTGGAAAAAAGTTTGGCAAAAGCCCCAATTTCTGCAGCGGAATTCATGAGGAATTGATGCACATAAGAATGAATGTGTGCAGGTGTGCACACTAAAACATGTATGATGCACAGTGAAAAGATTGTGATGTGTGGGAAATAAGGGTGTGTGGCTATACACACTAAAATTTGGCACTGCGCGGTGCAAAGTGGTAATGCACGGAAAATATTGGCGAGCAGGTCTGGGCACTTAAATTTGGCGTTGCATGGTGCAAAGTGGTAATGCATAGAAAAAAAACAGGCATGCGAGTCTACACACTTAAATTTGGTGCTACATGATGCAAAGTGGTAATGTGCAGAAAATATTGGCACGTGGGTCTGCGCACTTAAATTTGGAATTGCACGGTGCAAAGTGGTAATGTAAGGAAAATATTGGTGTGTGATTCTACGCACTTAAATTTGGCACTGCCCAATGCAGAGTGGAAATGCGCGAAACATATTGGTGCGCGGGTATGCACACTAAATTTAGCATTGCACGTGCGGATTGAGTGGATCATGCATAATAATGTCGTGCGCGGTGTGCGCACGCATAATAATGGCACGCGTGGTGTGCAAAGTATTGACATAGCATAGAGGAATTTTGTTGGTGCATGTGCAATGTGGGTATCTGTTGCCGCACAATAGTTTTGTTAATGGTGCATGTAGAGTACTAGTGCGCAGTGGGGGCATAATAAAATTTGGCATGGTGCAACGTGTAGAGTGAAATGTGTGTGGAATATTAGTGCGTGACACAAAAATTGTGTGCAATAGGTATTAGTGCATGAACCAAAATTGTGCACGGTGGATATTGGTGCGCGACACAAAAGAAATGTGAACCAGTTATTGACACGACAAAGAAGTGATCCACATTAGTTATAGGTGTGCAGAGCATGCACTACCTTATGGTGTTGATGTGTATGCTAAATATGGATGTAAAGGTTCACATTTGTGTGCACAAATTCATTTGGATGTCCTACAACAACAGAAAACCCATGAATTTCAACGACATTTATTCTGTTTGAAGGTCATATTTTTGCAGCACGATTTTGAGGCCCTAAACAATGTTTTTAGATACTCAAAAACCCTGAGAAAAGAGTGTACCTTGGTACATAGTTTACACTATGTCTCTACAACTCAAATAAAAGTGCCTAGAGAGAACTTTCTAATGTTGTAAATTGTTCTTCAAACAGAGCTTTTATGAGGAAGTTACATGACAAATAATGGAGGGTAAATGTTAAGACCCAACTAACTTCGAAGGGCCATAACTTTCTGCTATAGAATCAAATTGAGACACAGGATCAGTCTATGGAAATCTATTGAACCATAGAAAATAGTCCTAGAGATGAATTAAAATTTTGGTCATGTTAAAAATGTTGAATATGGAAAAGAAGGTACCTGTATCATTCCATATTAAAACCACTAATTGGCCTAGAACTTCAGCAGGTTGTAACTAGCAGCCCAGAACCTAGAAAGAGGTGAAACTTGGAAAGACTGTCCAAAATATGTATAAGAAGAAACCCAATCGACATCCTACTAAACATTCAATGGAGTAGGTGCAAAAATTCATAATTACAGCGCATAATTGCACCAAGTTGAAGAGTGAACATAAAAATTATTGGACAATTTTCAAATAACCATAACGTTTGTCTCAAGACTCAAAATTGAGCATGGAAGTAGGATTTGGAAAGTTCTTGGACAATATAATATAATTATTCACCCATATAATTGATATAGGAATTCAATTTTCAGGAAATTAGAAGAAATAATTATGATGCATTATTGAACCAAAATGGTTCATATTTTCATGAAATTGTTGAAACAGTTAGCCTGACAAAGTTCTGTTGGCTTCATATTGTGTAGTGTTAACAACAACTAGATCAGGCCAGGCTCAACACAAAGTGCAGAGGAATGGAATATTCACAGGGGGATTACAACTAGGAAGTTGAGATAAGAGGGATGGATATCCATATGGGCATTGAAGGAACAAACTCCAATGGACATGGAGAAGGAAAGGATGAAAACATGAATATGATATATACCATTAAAAATTTGCAAAAAGATTTCCAAAGCCATAAAGATAATAATGAAAGGATTATGAGAGACAAGGAGAAACAAGAGGAATTCAACATGAATTTAATGCAGAGATTGAAAAAAATAGAAAATAAATTGGATAAGGAGAGTGGCTCAAGCAAATCAGGAAGTCACGGGTTTCCTTATGAGAAAAGAAGAAAAATAAGTTTTATCAGGCATCACCATCACTCCCCAATTCATTCCAATAAGAGAGAACCGAAAAACTCAAGTCCATCCCCTGTCAGGAAGCGTAAGAGGTATGGGGTGGATGAGATACAAGGAGAAATGAACAAAATAAAACCTCCTACATTTGATGGTGAGCACAAGAAGGATGAAGATGTAGAGACATGGTTGTTGGGCATGAGAAAGTATTTTCAATTGCATAATTATTCTTCTCATGCAGAAGGGAGAATTTCCATCTATCAACTCAAGGGAAAGACATCCATGTGGTGGGATCAGCTTGTGGATGTGAAACAAATTAAAGAGAAAAATGTTACTTTGAGGGAATTCAAGAAGTATTTTGAAAAGAAACACTTGACTAAGAGATATTATGATATGAAAATGAAAGATTTATTTGAACTCAAACTTGGGAGTATGACCATAGATGAATATGAAAGAAGGTTGCTAGAACTACTTAAGTATGTTTCTTTCATCAAGGATGAGACAATTAAGATTCATAGATATTTGAGTGTATTGCCATCATTCATCAGTGACAAAATACAATATGATGATCCCAAAACATTGGAGGAGACCATAAGGCGAGCTAAATTCCTATATGATCAACAAAACTCAAGGCCAACTTTCCAAAAATGTTAAGAATACAAAAATAAATTCAAGATGGATCAGAGGAAGAAGGGAACTAAGCCACCATTCTTCATAAAAAATCATCAGGGACAACCAACTTCTAGAGAACCCAAAATGATGGAAAGAGGGGGTCAAAGTCCAAGGAAGCCACCTATTCAATGTTGGAGTTGTAAAGGAGAACATATGTTTAGAGATTTCCCTCACAGAGGTGAAAAAGTGAGGATTTTTCACAATGTACAACAAGATCAAATAGTGGAGGACATGAGAAGAAGTGTACCAAGGATCTTTGCAACCCTGGATAACAAGCAACCAGAGTACCAATCACATATGATTGAAGTGGAAGGTATGATCAACAACCAAGCCATTACTATTTTAATTGATTAAGGAGCTATGCATAGTTATATAGATTCTAAGATGGTGGAATTTTTTCATTTGCCAAGAAGAAAGAATGGAAAATCTTGATTGGTGCAGCTGGCTACCAGATCCAAAATAAAAGTTAATGAGATGGTTAAGTCATGTCTTATGGACATGAATGGACTGAAAACTAGGGTAGATTTGAACATATTTCCATTAGGTTCCTATGACTGTCTAATTAGGA
Source organism: Picea engelmannii (assembly GCA_009831015.1). Lineage (NCBI taxonomy): Eukaryota > Viridiplantae > Streptophyta > Pinopsida > Pinales > Pinaceae > Picea > Picea engelmannii. The sequence continues at coordinate 594,692 of ML779464.1, forward strand.
TGGATTGGTTGGACAAACATCATGCTATCCTAGATTGTCATAACAAGGAATTCACTTGCTTGGATGAGGAAGGGAGCCTAAGGACAGTGCAGGGAATTTCCAGGGTAGTAATTGTTAGAGATATTTCAGCATTGCAATTGAAGAAATTTTACAGAAAAGGGTGTCAAATATTTGCAGCTCATATGGAGGAAGCACCTAAAGATAGAGTGTAAAATATTGAAGAATGTGTAGTCCTAAAAGAGTTTGAATATGTGTTTAAGGAAATACCAATATTAACCCCTAAGAGAGACATTGATTTCTCCATAAATCTAACACCTGGAGCAACTCTAGTATCCAAGACTCTTTACAGGATGAGTACACCAAAATTGAAGGAGTTGCAAATGCAACTTGAAGAGCTTCTGAAGAAGGGGTATATACACCCAGGTGTGTCACCTTGGGGTGCTCCAGTTTTATTTGTGAATAAAAAGGATGGAACATTGAAACTTTGCATTGACTTTAGGCAGTTGAACAAGGTAACTATGAAGAACAAGTATCCTTTGCCAAGGATCGATGACCTCTTTGATCAGTTGAAAGATGCAAAAATATTCTCCAAGATTGATATCAGGTAAGGTTATCATCAAGTAATAATTAAAGAAGAAGACATCATCAAGACTTCTTTCAGAGCAAGGTATGGTCATTATGAGTTCACAGTGGTGCCATTTGGGTTATCAAATGCACCAGTTGTCTTCATGTGTTTAATGAATGGTATTTTCATAGAATACTTAGATAAGTTTTTCATTGTATTTTTAGATGACATTATTATATATTCTAAGTCATAGGAAGAGCATGAAAAAAACTTGAGGGAAGTATTACAATTATTAAGGGAGCATCAGTTGTATTCCAAATTGAGCAAGTTTACATTTTATCAGAAGCAAATTCATTATTTGGGGCATATCATTTCAGAGGATGGGATAGAAGTGGATCCTGAGAATATAGAATCCATTAGAGGATGGTCAATGCCAAAGAATGTGACAGAGGTTAGATCATTCATGGTCCTTGCAAGCTACTATAGGATATTTATTGAAGGATTCTCCAAGATTGCACACCCAATCACTTCCTTGCAAAAGAAGGGTGTGAAGTTTCAGTGGACATTGGATTGTGAAAAGAGTTTCCAACACTTGAAGAAATTATTAACAAGTGCTCCAATACTAAGGATTTCAGATCCAAATGAAGACTTCATTGTATGCACGAATGCATGTAAAGAAGGACATGGTGGAGTCCTCAATCAAAATGGGCTTGTTGTATGTTATGAATCAAGGAAGTTGAAGGAGCATGAAAGGCACTATGCCACTCATGATTTTGAGTTGGCAGCCATAGTGCATGCCTTGAGGAAGTGGAGGCACTAACTCATGGGGAAAAGGTTTGAGTTGAGGATAGAACCTAATGGTATGAAATATTTATTTGATCAACCAACTCTAAATGTTAGGCAAAGCAGGTGGTTAGAATTTCTTAGTGAATATGACTTTGATATAAAGCATATCAAAGGGAAAGAGAACAAGGTGGTTGATGCACTCAACAGAAGGGTGCATGAGTTTCATGCTACATCCATAAGCATGTACCAATCATATGTGAAATACAGAGTTTTGGAGGCTGCAAAATCAGATTTTGAATACAAGGAATTAGTGGAAAAATTACAACAAGGTATTTTGTAGAAGAAAATTGAAGACTATAAGCTAGAAAATGATGAAATTCTTGTGTACAGGGGAATAATTTATGTACCAAATTCCAAGAAATTGAAAAATATGATATTGAGAGAAATGCATAATGTACCTTATGTTGGGAACTTAGGTTATCAGAAAACGTTTGCAACTGTCAAGAGACAATATTATTGGCCAGGAATGAAGAAAAAAGTTGTTGATTTCATTGCCAAATGTTTGGAGTGTCAAAAGGTAAAGGATGAGCATAGACACACAACTGGTTTTCTACAACCATTACCCATTCCTAAGTGGAAATGGGAAGTTGTAACACTGGATTTCATCACCAAACTTCCTAGAACAAACAAGAAACATGATTATATCATGGTAGTGGTGGATAATCTTACTAAAGCTGCCCATTTTATTCCAGTAAAGCTCACTCACAAGGAAGGAAACATTGATGATGTTTATATGAGGAAAATTGATCGATTACATGGTATACCCAAGACAATTTTGTTTGAAAGAGATCCAAAATTTACATCAAATTTTTGGAAAGGATCATTGAAAGGATTTGGAACAAATTTGAATTTTAGTACAACTTATCATCCAGAATCAAATGGAAAAACAAAGAGGGTAAATCAAGTGATTGGGGATATGTTGAGGATGTATGTGATGGATAAACCATCAAAATGGGAATACTACCTACACTTAGTAGAGTTTTCTTATAACAATGGGTACCAAGCATCTCTAAAAATGAGCCCATTTGAGGCACTTTATGGCAAAAAGTGAAACACACCGGGAAGCTGGGATAACCCAGCAGATAGAGCAGTAGTTGGGCCAAAATTACTTAGGGAAATGGAGGAGAAAATGTTGAAAATTAAACAGAATTTAAAGGCTGCCCAAGTCAAGAAGAAAATCTATGCTGACAAGGGTATAACTCACAGGGATTTTAAAGTGGTTGATCATGTATTCTTGAAGGTTAAGGCCAACAAAAGTTCACTGAAATTGGGAAATTGTTCCAAGTTGGCAGCTAGATATTGTGGACCATTTGAAATCCTAGAAAGTATTGGTCTAGTAGCTTATATGATTGCATCTAATGCATCTATGTATGTTCATAATGTATTCCATGTATTATTTCTCAAGAAACATATACCTAATGCTAATCATGTAATTGATTGGAATGTGATTCTGGTGGAGCAAGAAGGTGTTATCCAAGTGCATCCAGTACACATTCTGGATCGGAAAATCAAATAGCCCCATAATTGATCCATATGGATTGTAAAGGTTCAATGAACCTGGTACGGTCATGAGGATGCTACTTGGGAGCATGAGGTTGCAATGCTGCAGAATACCCACATATTTTTTAGGATTTTTGAATTTTTGTTGTATATATGTACATAATGCATTGAGGGCAGTGCATAAATAAGGGGAGGGGATTGTAATACCCCTAGGATGAACCCCAACTGTAAGTGTAAATGAAAATGTACTTAAGTTGGTGAGTTGTTTGATATCATTTTTTTTGTATGCACCTTCCATGGTATAGTGCGCACATGTACTGTGCACTAAAATGATGAAGTGTGCACATTCCAAGATACTGAGTGCAACAAACTTAAGTGCATGGGATTTTGAGGCCATGGAGCCTTTGTGTATATGTTGTGTTTTATAGGCAGGTGAGCCAATTATTATAATCTATGAGGCTTATGTGTGGAATTAGGCCAGAGAGCCTAGATGCTAAAGGCCAATGAGCCTATTTCTATATTTGTCTTATCATTAATATAATACATCACTACATGTAGACCGACCACGATAAAAGAGTACGGGGGAATAAACTCAAGTAGTTAGGGAAAGGGAGGGGGATAAATTTTAAGGAAAAGGGATAATCTAGGGAGCTTAATCCAAAATGGAATATTATATTAATATTCCTTAAAGTATAAAGTATGTATAATTATTTTATCCTAAGTTATAAGGATGGGGACAAGTGAGACAAAGTAGCTCCCAACATGAAAAGTGTCAAGTTGGGAACATGCATACATATAGCTTGGACTTAGTTCATTTTCCTATCATTCCACGATCATTCACTCACTCATTCAATTGTCCTTCATACCTTCCTGTACCTGTACCTGTATCCATACCCATGCATGTATCTGTACTTGGTTATCTTGGGAGATGGACTGAAGAAGTAGGTTGTTAAACCCATGGGATACTGAAGAGGCGGGTTGTCAGGCCCATGAGAAATTTTTCTCTAGGTGAGAGAATTGTTGGGAATTGATTTCCCAAAGGTGCCAAGATGCATCTAGAGGGCTCTGAGACTTCCTGTCTAACCTATTGTTGAAGCCCTAGAAAGGAAGTGGGAAATCCAAAGGATTGTTGAGCAGAGAAGGGGCACACTTCCTGAGGTGGGACAGGCATGTGGGGAATCAAGGATTGTAGGATTTTAACTTGAATTGGCACCTGTGACTGAGTCTTTCATGTTATTTGAGATACATGAGCCTAGTTAGGAATCCCTTTACCCAGGTGGAGTTTAGTCCCACCTCGGGCGTGACCTACTGCTGAGAGTGATGAGCAACGTGGTCTAAGGATGGGAGGTTCATGGAATGTTTGCACGCGTTTGGTGATATTCTTACCAACATAAGTGTCAATTGTGTGTTAATTTATATGTTGCATTATTATTTATGTCTTTATATTTATGGGTATTTCATGTCTATGTTGCATGTATATGTTCACTGTTATTTCTGTATGAATCTGTGCATTTACAGAATGTGTTTTTTTGTTTTAAGTTTTATATATAAAGTTTTGCAAGAGTTTTTGTGTGTATATGTTTTAATTTGCATACAGTTCGAATTTTTTTATGTGGCATAGCCCAGTTGGATGTTGGGGATGTTACAATAAACATAGCATGCATATGTGTTTTGTAAGAGGGAAGGGCATGTACATATGCACCTTTCCTTGGTGAAAGGCATGTACAACTCTTATAAAGAGGTGTTTTTTCATTTTTGTTTGGTCAAGGCCTTTCCTTGGGCATTGAGGGTCGTCTTGATCTCTCTTGGTTTTTGTTTGTTTCATTAGTAGTTTCAAAAGTCAGTGTTGGTTTATAAAACTAAAATAAAAACAATTTTATTTGATGCTTCTATGTTTGTGATTCATTGTTGGATTTGCTCTTTGTTTTCCATTATTTTTTGGCTTTCTTTTGTTCTCTATTGTGCATTTTGTGTTTCAGGATTTAGGCCTAGTTTTTATAATTTTTTCCAAGTGTATATTCCATTTCCTTTGACAATAGAAGAATGCATACTCTTATTATTAAAGAGTAAAGTGTGTGCATACACTTATTTTGTTAGAGGGAAAGTTTGTATAGAGGCAAAAGCGCATACAACTACGTAAGTGCTTTTTGGAAATATGGGTCATATACACACCCTATAAGAGGATAAGGAATGTGAATATTCTCCCTATTGAAGGAAAAGGTGCGAACAAGGCCTCATATGTGCTCCCTACGGTTACTAAAGTTTCGTATGCCTCCAGAAATGTGACTATTTTGCTTGTTTTTCAACCTTTTTTAAGCCATGTTTTGGCTTTTTTGGGGGTCTTTTTTGGGGTGTTTTTTCCCGAAACGTTTTATTGGTTATAGAAGTTTTGTAGAGCCTTAAAATTGGAATTAAAACAAATTCTTTTTATCCTTATTTGGATCTTTTTTTATCCCTTGGATTGCATAACTATAAGACTAGTCTTGTTCTTAGGGTCTCAGTTTTTTGGTCGTTGTTGCGGTCATTTCTGAAACTTGAGTTTGTATTTGAGTTCTATACATTTTTTTGTGACTTTATTGGATTTTCCAGGCATAAAACAAAAATATTTATTTCTTTGTTATATTTTGTTATTTTTTTATTTAGTATGAAAGAAGAAAACAAAAAAACCTTAGTTTGTTGCTAGTTAGGTCTCTTTCATTTTGTTGCATTGTTTTCCTTCATATTTGAAAAAGAAGAAGAATATATTAGCATAGAAAACCCTTTTGTTTTCTCCTTTTTTTCTCTCAAAATTTGTGTTGTGTAGTTTTCATTAGAAAGAGAAAATATTACATTTCAAGGTTTGAATGATTTTCATGCATTTTTCTTTCTTGAAACTCTTTTTCGTTGTAGAATTAGTGTAACATTTTATTTGTCATTGTTCTTATAAGTTTCATTTTTGAAAGAGTCTCAAACAACATCAGTTTCACTTCCACACCCTTTGAGTAATGTAATACCCCGATTTTGAGATCCCAAACTAGATAATGTATTTTGTTATTTTATGAAAGGCCAAAGCGCCTAAACAATTAAAAGCAACCAGAGTGCCTAGGAAAATGTAATGTTGTGATCCTTATTAATAATAAAATACTTCATTGGATGCTAGACAAACAAGGACAAGATTTATATGGGGCTATGATTCCACGAGAGAGGGGGATTAAGGGGCTAAGTCTTTTTATTATATATTATTTACCCATAATTGTTTTAATTGAGAGAAGTGGCTACATGAGCTTCTTGGGGAAGGCCATGTGGTTCTTGATTTCCATGTAAATATATAAACCCACCTTTGGGTTTTTTGGGTGTTCATACTCTTCATTTTGTTCACTCTTTCACTCATTCATTCTTGATATTCGCTTGGGAAGGGGAAATTAAATGATGGGAGAGAAGCCATTGTTGGATGGTTGTAATGATTGGTGGTGTATTCCAACCATGAATTAATTATTGCATGTATGAGATGAATTGGAATGTCTTAATTATTGTTCACAACTACAAATCCTAAGAGTCTCAGCATGGATATTCTTGACCAAATTCATTGGAGCCCTAGATAGAACTGGAAAGCTTGAGGGATTATTTGGAAATGAAGGGGGTTCATTGTCTTTGGGTGTTGTAGGATGGAGAGAAGAAAGATGGTGTAATTTGGATTGATGTGTGTTGAGAAACCTGTGAGAGATTAATTGTTGATTGGTTTGGGAAGCTAAGTGTTTTCCTAGAACCCATCCTTGTGGATTCATAGCCCTAACTTGGGGATGAAATTGTTGTTGAGACTTGGAACAACACTGTCTACAGTTGGGTGGAATTTCCTTAGTCTACATCCAGTTGGTGAATGATTTTTTTTAAGATAAGTTCTCTCTGTCACAATTTCCTTTTATTGTATATTTATTTCCTTCGTGTATTAATTATTATCTCTGAAAATTGTATTTATAATAGGCATGCTTGTTGGTTATTGTTGTGCATGGAATAATACTCACTTCTTTTATGATGTAACATGAATCTTGATTATTGCATGTGAGTATTTCATAGTTCTTTATTAATTAGATGTTATGAAAATTTCAAAATTGGTTTTGAAATGTGTTTTTGAAGTAGCATGGCCAGTCTATGGGTGGATGGGTATGTTACAGATTGGTATCAGAGATTCTAGTTCAAACACCAGACTGGTATGGGTTGAAACAAGTGCAAATCAGGAACATTCACTGTCACATATTTCAAACTGTGTGGATTTGGGGAAAAGGTGGAAGATTGGAGAGAAAAATCCCTAAATTCATGGGAAAATACGAGTTTAAAATAATTAGGAATTTCTTGAGAGGTTAATGGATTTGATTTGAAGAGTTGTAGAGCCTAATTCAACCCGTAAGGTCGAAAAAATCATATTTTAATGGTTGATTTAGCATGGGGCAGAGTTTGTATATTTGATGACTAATATTGTGTTCGATCTCGAGATCAACAACCTAGGTTTTCCCTTGATAAATTTAAAATTTGATAAAGTTTCAAATTTTGACAATGTTATGAGATCAACGACTGAGATTCATTTCATAGGTTTGGAAAAGGAGGATGATAAATGGATCACATTCATTTTTTGTTTTTCGGGAATTTGGAGAAGAACAACCGTCAATATCATCTTGGCTGGGAGATCAACGACCCAGATTCACTTGGGTTTTGGCCAAAATTGTCTAATTGTTGAAAATCTCCATGGGAGATCATCGATGGTCGATGGGTTGGGGATTGACGAGTTTGGGAAAGTATTGAAATTCGGCCAAATGTATCCGAGATCATTAATGATTGATGCATCAGGGATTGATGAGTTTGGAGAAGTGTTTAAATTCAACCAGGTCACATATGAGATCGTTGATGGTTGATGGATTGAGGATCAAAAAATTTGGTGAAGTGTTGAAATTCATCCAAATAACATATGATATCATCGATGGTCAATGGAGAAAAGAGGGTGATGAAGCTTCATGACATGTTAGCCTAGATTATGCCTCAATATGACATTTCATGCCACTTCAAAATCTGTTTCATGCCACATCAACATAGTTTCCATGTCAACCAATAGAGATGGTTCATGATCAATGATAATTGTGTCGACCGAATTGAGGAAGTATTTTTGACAGTCATCGAGGATCTTCGATCAAAGATGGGATAATGGTTAGTCATCGACCAAATTTATGAGGAGTTCCATTTTCCAAAAAATATCGCCAACGACCGACGATCGATGGCTAGGTCAGTCAGTTTGGAGTTGTGTGCAAATCAATCATCGGGGAGTTGGGCTAAAGGCTAACATTCGAATCAGAAGTTTGGGGAAAGTGTTGTGCATGCACAAATATAAAATCGGTCACCAACGACCTATGGATCATAGATCAATGGTCCAAATTTCTTCTGAATTGATATCGATGGTCAGATTTCACTTAGGAAAAATTGTTCCACAATTTAAAAAAAAAAAATTGGAGCCGTTTTATTATTTTTTCCATAACTAGAGAAAATTAAGTCAGATTGAGATGAAACTTGTGGTTTTGTTTCTATATAGGGGATATATAAAATGTGTCAGAGAGGGTCCTTCTCCAATTCAACTTGGATTTGGAAAAAGTTGCAAAATAATGGTTTTTAAAGATCTGAGCCGAGAATGTTGGTAGATGTCCAGATTAAGCTACAACTATTGGGGGGATTCCAGAAAGAATACATGGTGATAAAACATGAAGAAATAAATAAATCCTAAGAGGATTGGAATGGGGATGCTGAAATAGGCCAAAATCCACTATTCCGAACCACTTTTTTAGGATTTTTGAGATTTTCAGAGGAAGAAAAGCGACCTTAGATGAAAAAATTGGAAACTTTTATTTACTCAACTTTTTATATAATCATTGATACACACAACTTTGGTGTATTTAAATCTTTCCTGAAGTGCACAGATTGTGAGATAGCCAGTTTTGCTAAAAAATCCAAGTCTGGAAAAATGGATGAAAAGGGACAAAGTTGCAGATTCCATGTTGCTGCAGTTTTTTACTGGAGCATCATCTTGAAAATCTGAGATTTATTATGAATTTATTGTCATTATTATTATCTATGTATCATATAAAAGTTTCTCTAGTTCTTGACATATTATTTTCTACAATTGAAAGAAGTTGTCACTTAAGTACAATTACACTAGTGGAGAAAATGCACAAAAAGGGTGAAAGTGGCTTTTTCAAGAAGCCATAAATTTCAGCTCAAAGATCAAAATGAGGCATGATTTTAGTCAATGGAAATATTATTCAGAGCATAATAACCTATAATTATTATAATTTATTGAACTATGATATATTTCTTCGTGAACTAAGTAGAAAAAGGATATGTAGCATTAATTGACAAAAAAATTATAACATCAATAATTCTAACAAAATGGCTACTTGCACATTTTATAGAATTAGGGGATATAAAAATATCATTTCAAGATAAGAATGGATATTTGGGACATGGAGGAAGGAGAGGGATCATTTAGTCATGATAAAGAATCCAAAGGTCAAAATATCAATGTTGGTAATGGAGAAATCGAATCAAATGGGAACAAGAGAAGAGGGGAACAAGAAACATTAATAGAGACTATGAGAATCCTAAGAATAGAAGTACAAAGTTACAAATAAGACAATGAGAGGTTGATGAGAGAAAAAAATCAGATAAATTCTCAAGTGATGCAAATCCTAAATTAGTTGCATAGGCAAGCAAATATTGGATTAAAGTCAAGCCAGGAGGAAGAAGGCATACATTATGAAAGACGAAATAACTATAGAAGAGTTGGTATTTCAAGAAGTTCTATAATAACTAACAAAGATCACTCACCTCCTTACTCAACAAAGAAATTTTATGCATCTGAAGACTCCATAAGAATTCCATAATTTTTTTTTCTGTTAGAAACCTAAGAAGAAGACATGAATTAGATAGTTTGAAAAGAGAGTTGAGGAATATTAAGCCACCATTATTTGATGGTGAAAGAGAAAGGAAAGATGATGTTGAATCTTGGTTGCTTGGAATCAAGAATTACTTTCAGTTGCAAAACTACTCATCCAACTTAGAAGCCAGAATTTCCACATACCATTTGCAAGGAAAAGTTACTGTGTGGTGGGATTAGTTGAAGAAATTTGAGAACATTAATGAGAGTAGGATCACTTGGAACAAGTTAAAGAGACATTTTTAGAAGGAGTATCTTTCATATCACTTCTATGACAAGAATATGCAATATTTCTTTGAACTCAAGTTGGAAAGCATGACCATGAAAGAACATGAAAAGAAATTCTTGGGATTATTGAAGTATGTGGGGATTATCAAGGATAAGAAGGTGAATACACAGAGGGTTTTGAGTGTACCTCCATTCTTTTATAAGTAAGATATTCGGTATGATGAGTCTAGGACTTTGACAAAGACCATCAGGAAGGATAATTACCTATATGAGCACGGCAAGGGCAGAGACTCCATGCAGAAATCTTGGAAGGATAAGAAGAAAGAGAAATCTTATCAGAGGAGGAAAGGATTCAAACCTCCTTTCAATAGAAATATTCCAAATACAAATCAACAAGAATAGACTACTATGAATGAATCCAATAAGGAAAACTCCTTGGAAAAAAGAGGAAGACAACCAATATAATGTTGGGGATGCAAATAAAATCACCTATACAGTGATTTACCTCATAGAGGAGATAAAGAGAAGAATATGGAAAACATCCAAGAAGATACAACAATAGAAGACATGGGAATAATATACGCTTCCTTAGAATATTGAAAAGCATAGTTCCAATCCAATATGATTGAAGTGGAATGTGTTGGTGTGTGGTTATAAGACCCTAGGTTCAAGTCATTCAACCAAAAAAATCCTTTAGATATTGTCCCTTTCAACATCACCTGCATGGAAGTGAAATTGTTAGGATATTTAGACACTTAGGAGTTAGTTAAGATCTACTTGGTCTAATATGTCGTTAGGTAAAAGTGTGTTTCTTTAGTATGCATTTGTAGTTAGGAAATCCGACGGTCACGATATGTTCCCGACATAGAGTGATCCGACGGTTCATACTCTCCTCGATCTTAACGTCCATTGATCCATGGATTAAAACCCGATTGGTCCATGATCTCTATTTAAAGAGCATGGAGGGTCATTTTCTGAATATCGATTGTGATAAACTCTCTTGTAAAATCTCTCTGTAATCTTTTTATTTGCATTAATAAACTGCTCCAAGTGGCCGCGTTGGTTGGGGCCGTGGATGTTTCCCCATAGGGGTTTTACCACGTGAAAACATCGGTGTGTTGATCTTTGATCTGATTATGTGAGTTGTTACTGAAGGTGTTCGTCCTATGTTGGAATACTTGTGTTGTCGAACTTGGTATCAGAGCCTGTTTGAAGACCCACTCCTGTTGTAGATCGAGATCGTGAAGCTGAGTTGCCTCATATCCATTTTCTAGCATTTCCATACATTTATGGGCTGAGAAGACTGTTCCATTGCATCCGAAGAACTCGTTTCATTCAAGAACACTTTTTGTTTCACTCGAAAAGGTTTTTGTTTGCCCAAGATACGACCATTACAGTCAGATTCAGAGGTATAAAGTCTAAATACACATTTTTTTAAAATTTTTGCAAAGTTTTGATTTTATTTCGGTTTTCTTTTTTTTTATTTCCGGGCTGCTACTCTTTTAGATATGCGTATTCTCTTTGCACCACACCTTGTGCGATCTCGGAAAATCATAAACAGATAGGAAAAGGTGCATCTTCCGGGTAAGCTAACCGAGATCTAACCCTTGTTGTCATCGAGAAGCGAAATTTTTTTCTTGTGTGAAAAGAGTTTTTTTGGAACATGCCCTCCAAGGCCGTCTTGCACAACAACAACAACAACACCCCCAATCCTCCTTCTGAACATTACAATATGTTTTTCTATACCATTTGGTTAAATCTTGCCTTATTAAGTAAGAGGTCTTGAGTTCAAGTCTCTCTTTTGTTACCTTTTTTTGAAAAAGTTCATGCTATAAATTGTAAAGTGCATTTCACTTCAAGTATAAAAGTGAATCACTATAAGTAGCTTTATATTTTATTTTA
>ML779464.1:610343-650837 GCA_009831015.1 Picea engelmannii
GTGTCATTATTGTAAATCCTTCAATCCTATCCCAAGTTGTTCTTAAGGGGGGATGTTAGGATATTTAGACACTTAGGAGTTAGTTAAGATCTACTTGGTCTAATATGTCGTTAGGTAAAAGTGTGTTTCTTTAGTATGCATTTTTAGTTAGGAAATCCGATGGTCACGATATGTTCCCGACATAGAGTGATCCGACGGTTCATACTCTCCTCGATCTTAACGGCCATTGATCCATGGCTTAACACCCGATTGGTCCATGATCTCTATTTAAAGATCATGGAGGGTCATTTTCCGAAGATCGATTGTGAGAAACTCTCTTGTAAAATCTCTCTGTAATATTTTTCTTTTCATTAATAAATTGCTCCAAGTGGCCGCATTGGCAGGGGCTGTGGATGTTTCCCCATAGGGGTTTTACCACGTGAAAACATCGATGTGTTGATCTTTGATCTGGTTATGTGAGTGGTTACTAAAGGTGTTCGTCCTCTGTTGGAATACCTGTGTTATCGAACAGAAGTCTCACCCAAGGAATATATTGGAGTTGCAGGAACCAATTTTTTGCATGGATACGGGGATGCGAGGCTATCAACACAACCATTGATACTTGTTCATATTGTGTGAATTATCCTTATTTAACATCCTTTTATCAGTCAACCAACCCTATGCACAACTTCCATTAACTAACAATTCATTACTTTTACCAAATCAATTGTGTAATATGAACCCATCCAAGATTTTTCATTGCCCTAAACCCTAGTGTGCAGAAACAATATAACATAGATCACGACATAACCAACCCACAAAATCATTCATTATTGTTATGCATAAATCACATGTTAAACATATATATACTAATGATGCATAAACATAACATCCATGAATAATCACATCAACAAACACAATAGACATCGGATTTTAATGTGGTTCACCCAATCCTTCGGATACATACACAATGATTGGATTCTATATTAGTATTTGTGCAATAATCACCTCATGCTTGCAGACTACGCTTTCAAAAGATACAACATGCTGAGCTTCCCAAACCTACGTAGCCACCCAACAAAGCAGGCCTATCTCTACAACTTCCCCAACCCCTCGAACATAACTCTCTTCATCACTCTTGAACAACCTAATCTTTTACTCTCAACAACATCCAACCTGATCTTCCCCAACCATTTACATATTAATACATAGAATTAGGGCTAAAAACATTAATACCAACTTATTCCCAAAACCCTGATGGGTCATAACCATTTTTCCTATTTTAGCGCCAATCTACTGATTTTCCTTATTTTTGCGTTGAACTGCTGCTTCTCCCTTCTTTCGTGCTAAAATTCTCCTTGTCCCTGCTTTAGCATCACAAGCTTTTCCCTTTTCATGTGCTTTGGTCCTACCTTATACCCTTTCATATTCTACGACGCAGCTCCCAAAACTTAGTTATTTTCATCCAAAATGTCTATCCAATAGGCCCCAAACACTCACCTATGGCTAGTCCTAAGCCACTTAATTATTTTTCAAATTCTCCTTGAATTTATCAAAAATATCCTTTGTCATATGGGTCTTCTCCTTGACCTCTATTTGGTTCAACAAAATTGTGTCTACTAATTCTACAGTGATATGAGTCTATCGTTTCTCTTGAGCTTGTTCCACTACTTGTTTTATACCGTGTTTCACTTCTGATATTTCATCTATAACTTTTAATGCTTTTTCCTGCAATGTCTCTATATTTTACAGGTGATCTTGTTGCTCAACCCTCAGCTATTTCAGCTCAGCATATATCTTCTTACTCTCTTGTATTTTTGTCATGTTCTTGGTTGGAGGAAAATTGATGATGGTTTCTTTAATCTTCTATGCCTTCCCTTACGCAGTTTGAATTTTTTTTTCAATATTGTGTAATTCGACATCCTCTGACAGTTGATTCCAGACTTATCTGTTGTCTTTGTACAACTGAGCATATTATTCCTCCAAAGTCCTTATAGTTTCCACTATGATGATTACTATATTCTCCCTTTGATCTCTTTCTTCTAGGGGTGTGCTTGGTGTCATTCGTGTTTCTAACTCAACAATTTTTATTCAGAAGACCAAGATGGATTCGTTGATATTTTCTACCTGATATTCCAATGGAGTATCCACCTCCATTGGTAGATGTGAAATATATTTGCAACCTTTGTCAAATGTTTTCTTTACCTATTCTTCCTTCTACACAATTATGTCCCTTTCCCATTCAACTCTGATGTAATCAATCTACATGCTTGCAATCTCTGTTGTGGCCTTATCCAACTCATCAGATGTTTTTTATGCACACAGGTTCAATTATTGTGCTATGCTCACCTACAACCCCTACAACATTTCTCCAGTATTTGTGATAAGACTAAGTCAAATATTTAGTGCCCACGCTTTCTCCTGCATTTCCATTGATGGAAACACAATCATCCATGGTGCCAATTTAATTGTTTTTCACTCCCCCGTTACCTCTAATGTATGTAGTATTTCCAGTATTTCTTCTCCTGGACTTGTTTTTCTTATTGTTGGTCCTTCTATTGTTTTCTACACAACTGTTATCCTTGTCGCTTCCATCAATTCGTGCAGTGTATTCATTTCATCTTGTATCTTTCTTTTCATTCCTTCTTGTTATTCCACCATGTGTTGAAACATGTCATCAGTAATCTCCTTAAACTGCTCCCCAAACCTCTCGAATTTGTCTTTTGTTAGTGTCAATGGGCTTGTGTGTTTATCTACTTTCCACTTCTTTTGGTGTGGCACTAATTTTCCCTTTCTTCCTCTATGTTTGCATCCTTCCTCTTCTTTTCTGCGTCATTTCTTGGGCCTGGTACTTCCTCAATCTTAGGATCTTGTTTTTTTGTTTCTTTTTCAAATGAGGGGAGATTATAGTCTACATCCTAGTCCTTCATAATTAGTTTTTATGTACTCCTCTATTATTCAACACTTTTTCTTGACCCATTCCTCTCTCGTGTCTTTCTTTCCTTGTATGTGCATATGATGACAATCTTCCATGAACCGTGCAATTTTTTTGTAAGTTTCTACAAGCTGTGTCAAAATTTGTGGTGTATTTGATCCAGGTGGATATCAGTGGCCACCCACCTATTCCACTGGCTTGAAAAACAATTTTCCAGCTTAGCAGTTTTTCGACAGTTTTTGAAGTTCCAAACATTTGGGGCCATTTTGCGTCCCTAAACAACCTTTTTGGGGATTTGGGGCCCAAGTGACTACTTGAGCCACTAAATTGGGCCAGTCAAAAATTGTTCTTCTCAGTTATACCTTTCCAACGGGATATCGTGCGCCTAAAACAAAGAGTGTATGGAAACGTTACGACCCCTGGAAGTTGATGTACTAACTTACCCAAATAGGGCCCACATGACTTTTGGCCCTTCATGTCCTAGGGTTAGGTTTTTGGATGTCTAGGGCATTTGAAATTCTTGTTTATTGTAAAAGGCACTTAGAGCCTCATTGTAATGATCTTCTTGAGAATAAGCACAGTCGTCACATCTCTTCTCAGAGATAAGCCACCACCATTCCAACAGGCTTGTTTTCCACTGCATTTTAAAGTTTCAACTTATTTCCTTATTGAATAGAAAACCAATTTGACTATATCTCTATTATTTTGTGTTAAGCATATTTTAATAATATATATTCATTTTGTTCTGCTGATAAAATCCAGATCAATATCCTAGATACATTGCCTGATCATTTCCTTTTACAGATAGAATTCAATATTTTTGTTGAGTTGTCGTCCCTTATCCATCGTGTACCACAAGTTTTGGTACTTGGAGACCAAGCACGTATTTCATTTTCATTCCCAAAAACTACACATCCTCTGGTTCTTTCCATGCTTCTAACATGATTAGAAGTAATAAAAAATAATAGTGGAATTTCATTCCTTTCTCTTGTGATTCCATGCAATCTATTAGGAATTGGTTAAATAAATATGGTGCCCAGCTCATCATTACCCCTTATACACATTTCTCAAATGCAATTATCACACCTACAAGCACTTAGTATTTCCTACACTTTCTTATAAATTTGCATGCCAATGCTTACATCACAAAGTGTACTATTGGGTCACATATATTTGGTACATCCAACCCATGCACACCTATAACTATGTTGAAATTCACCTTCATGGCCTCTAACCTATCCTTCTCATGCTTTCTATCTATGAACAACAATGTAGGGTCTTTCCCTTGTCTCGATAATCCTGTGATCCATGCAATCAAATCTATGTCTATAGAAATCAACTTGTCTAACAACAAGTAGTCGCCATGCACACAGCTTAATAATATCTTGATGCATGCATTAACCTCCTGGCTCCTGCCAAAGTTTAGAGTGTCAAATATATTCAGTAGGCCATCTCGCTCCAACCCTCTAGCCCATACCTATGGCTCAACTATGGGTAGGTATGTCTTTGCATGTATTTTCATCTCCAAGTATTTGTTCGGCACCAGTACAAGGAACTTCATTGTATCTATGATGTCATGGTATGTGTACTTCAACTACGATACCTTGCCTACCATATCCTCATAAAGGATTACCCCATATGGGATTTTTGGCATCATCAATTCACACATGGCCTCCTTCTTTAGCTTAATTGATTATATCCATGCAATCAGATCAGTGCCTATAGAAATAAACTTGTCTAACAAGAAGTAGTCGCCATGCACACAGCTTAATAATATATTGATTCATGCATTAACCTCCTGGCTCCTGCCAAAGTCTAGAGTTTCAAATATATTCAGTAGGCCAGCTCGCTCCAACCCTCTAGCCCATACCTACGACTCAACTATGGGTAGGTATGTCTTTGCATCTATTTTCATCTCCAAGTATTTGATCGACACCAGTTCAAGGAACTTCATTGTATCTATGATTTTGTGGTATGTGTACTTCAACTACGACACCTTGCCTACCATATCCTCATAAAGGATTACCCCATATGGGATTTTTGGCATCATCAATTCACACCCGGCCTCCTTCTTTAGCTTAATTGGTTTGGCATCATCCTTCCTCGGTGGAATGTAGTCCCTTCGAAACCTTGGCTCGAATGAGGATTCTCTTAGAGTCTCCACTCCCATAGTCTCCTCAACTTCTGGTAGTGTTGTTTCTTTTCTAGTCCATCTTTTCCTTTGTTCAGATGCTTCTTCCTTTGGAAGTTCCATCTGTGTAAGATTGTTACCTGGGATAACTCCTTCATCTTTGTGGCATTTCTCAAGGATCTGCAACACTGCTCTTGGCTCTCTCTACTCACTGCAAAATCCAAATGAAAATAATTTTCGCCCATCGACCCATTAGTGGATTTTGTGCCCCTTCGACATCTGCCCATTTACCTTGGATCCTAAATTAACTGTCTAATCCACTAGTAGTGTGCAATCAATACTTACTTTAACGCTAAATTAATTCCAAATCTTTCATTGAATTTTTTTCTCGATTTTCCAGTGTGTCACGATCTGCATTATCTCTTTCCATTTAGGACTACACATGTCCATGCTTTTTATTCATTACTTCTTTTAACCCATCGTTTCCACTATTTAATGCTTTTAACTATCTATCTTCTTCTTCTACACATTTTTTCGGATTCTCCGTTCGTTCGTTGCACAAGATTTTATTTAGTACACAATTCATTTCCTCTGCATGATCCTTCATCAGTGCATAACTCACTTCTTCAATGCACTTACTCTTGTTTTATATGTATGTTTCCTCTTCATTCTCATCCGCAACATTCTCATATTTATTTCTTTCTCTGAACTATCTTAACTTCTTTTTATTTCCTTCACTTACTTTATTACTTTTTCCGCTTTTTTCTTTTCTTTTTTTATTTATTGTAATACACTACTATGGTACATAAGTTCCTACGTAGATCAACCTAGTGTGAATATGGTCAGTCATCCCAATAAATTTTTAGTCAACTCCCATTCACTAGTCCCACTATGACTTCACCATTCAACATTTCTAGTTGCACAACACTTGCTTCAGTCACATACTTGATCAAATATAGGCCTAAACAATGCATCCTAAACTTCCATGGCATGAAATTGTTTTCATATAGCAACACTAAGTGTCCCACTTGGAAATTTTTCTATTTAATATGCCTATCATGCCATGCTTTTTCTCTTTCCTTATGGACTGGTTGATAGAACCTCGTGAAAAATCGATCTTCCTCGAGCTGCAATAATTGTGACAATCTTTCCTCTATTGTGCTAGAGTCTGAAATATCAAAAATCACTACAATGAACAAGCTTGGACAAATAAATTCCATTTGCATTACTGCTTCTTTCCCATTTACCAACCTAAAATGTGTTTGTCATGTCAACATTTTTCTTGTAGTCCTATATGCCCATAATACTTTAGGGATCCTTAAGTCCCAATCATCTCAATAAATTGTAGGTCCATTCTTTAGACCAAAAGGAATCACTGTGTACTTGTAGATTCCACACTTAGTTGTAAAGTTAGTCTTATGCATGTCTTCCTGCACAATATTTATCTGGTTATATCCTGATAATCCATCCATGAAAGAGTATGCCTCGTACCCCCCTACATTCTATATCACTTAATTTGTAAAAGGTGTTGGAAATGGATGGTGAAGACATGTATCATTTATATGTCTTAGGTCCACAAAAATTATGATTCCCCCTATTTTCTTATCTTGTACTACCATTGGACTTATCCATTCTGATTCTACTACTGGGTCAGTGATTCCTTCTTCTAACATTCAGTCTATCTTTGACTTTACCTTCTCTTTATATTTCATATTCAGTCTCTAGGGTATCTATCTTAGTGTCTTAGGATATGGTTCCAAAGGGATCTTCATTTCTCCTAAATCATCAACTATCCCTTTCATTTCTGAAAACATGGTTGGGAATAGATCTTGATACTTGCACAATAAATTTGCAATCTTTTCCACAGTTTTGTCATTCCAATAATCACCTATCCGTGAAAAATTTGTATTGTCTTATATCCTAATATTCACCTTTCTCATCCTTAATGGTTTTGCATATGCATCAAATCCAAGATGTAGACCCTCTACTACACGTTCCCTCTCATTTTTAGGTATTTGTATATTTCTTGGATCGTCCTCATCATGATCCTATTTAGAAACATTATAACATTTCATTATTTCATGAACGGTCACATAAGCTCTATGTGCACTACACATGGGTACTACATCCATCGAACCTTATAATGAAAAAATATTGTTTCTAATGACCAGTAAAGTTGCATCAACTAATGGCTATTCATTTTCAAAAGTAAATGGTATCTTAACCCTTTGAGATAGCTCATCCCAGTTGGTTGTTTCTTTTCACATTTCTTGTTCCAAGTACGAGTTCTTGGGTATCATATCCAATGTATGTATGAACCTATGTGTCCATTCCTTCTTCAATATATAACTCCATATCTCTCTTCACTACACAATATGATCTGTCGGGTCACTTACTCCTTCATATTTATTTGCAATATACTCAACCTCGGTACCAAATCTAACTTGAATAAGTCTTTTAAACTACTTCTAGTCTTCTATTCCTTCTTTATATGAATCCCAACATCTGGCTGGAGTGGCCTTCAAGACAACATATAATTCCAAAAATTGTTGTTGTTCATGTATCTATAACTCCTTTACAAAACATTCCATGTTAGTCAAACCATCATACTTGGGTATGTCATATAACTATGTTCCAATCCAATGCAACAATCGAGTAATGTGGGCACACAGTCTGGTTGATACTTTATGCATCCTTTGATGCTAGTGTTCCAAACCCTCCTCTGAATTTGATTCACATGAGCTAATGCTTCTCAAACTTAAGGAACCATCTATAGTCATATTAACATAGACATCCATTTGTGCATTCATATTATACAAGTTATTAATATCATTCCCATTAGCTGGTTTGATATACCTCTTTTCTTCTGTCAGATCCAACAGTGTGGTAAAATTCAAGTTCCCTACTTCAAAGATCGTTTCTCTTTTCTTTAGATTAATAATCTCTCAATTTTCAAAGGCCCATTCAATCCCCGTTAGCCTTGGTTATGGTTGACTATCATCCACGATCTCGATGAATTTGAAATTTTGTATACTATGCACCCCATCTATATTCACATGTACCCCTAACAGTGGGCCAATTGGTACTATCTTATGTTGGTTCAACAATTTTAACTGGACAAGAGACCAAATTAGCTTTGGCTTCCCCATCCTTTCCCATGTTTTCTTCGTTAAAACATTTACATCCAAACCCAAGTCTAAAATGACATTATCCATGTCATAATACCCAATTTTCACACTTAGTATGAACTCTCCACTTGTCTTGTTTTTGTGCAGTACTTGATTCACTTCGCTTTGCATGGTAGGAACTTCCCTTTTCTGCGCACAATGATCAATCATTCCACATAATTCCTTCAACATAGTTTCATCTTTCATTAATTCTAAACAACTTTTCATAAATTATTTCAGATTACTTACCCGTTGAAGAAACCTTTATGGGATAGGACAATCATAGATCGAAGGCATGTCAACCACAGGAGGTGCAGATGATGTCGATGTTATCCATTCTGGTCCTAGTATCTCCTTCCTTGTTTCCTGATACATCTATTTTTATTGTTGTGGGTTAAATGTTGGCATAGGTTCTGTTGATTTCCTCACCCATTGCTTGATCTATGTCCCTTTATTCATTTCATCAACCCCTGTCCTAGCTCCTTCATGTGTGACAACTTCTATTCTAGGTCCTTTGTCATGCTTCTCTACTGATATATTTTGTACGTTCTTATTCAGGTTTTGATTCTTGTTATCACCCTATAAATTGTACGTCGATTTATGGGTGATTTGGTAGAACTTTGTAGTATGTTCTCATGTCATAGAATTGAAGCTTAAAATGTTAAAGTTCTCCTGGCACTGAATGCATTTTTTGTCAAATCAAAATCTTAGTTTCCTTTGGCAAAAAATTATAATTTTGTCTCACTTATGTTTTCGAGTTTGCTAAAGTTTATATGCAGCGTTTAATGAAGTTTTGTAAAAAGGGTGGGCTCAAGGCCCAATATCCACTAAGATATCAAAGTCCACAAGCATCAAAGCCCGAGCACTAAGTCCAACACCTAAGAAGGTTATTGTTTTCATTTAAAAAAAGGGGTTGGGCTTAAGTTATTGAGCCCTAATCTATATGGAACCGAGGATGCAATCATCCAGCCAATACCAAGTGCAAGAAGGATATAAGGAGGAGATTCCACAAGGACAACCTATATAGCATCATCGTGTTTTTATTCCATCATTTGAGTATGGGTCTTTTCCTATGTTCACTAGTGTTTGCACGGACACTTTACTAAGTATTCCCTATAGAACAATGCAAACAACTTGAGGATTGGAATATTTGATTTTGTGAGGGTTTGGTAGAGAGAGGTGTAAAAACAATAGCTATTAAAATGCGGGTTGATATTGTATCTCACTAAAGACACTTATATTATGTGGTTTCCATAAATTTGTAGACATGAAACTTCAAGCAATAGGAAATGGATGCATCCAAATGTTAATCAAAGCGTGGGAAAACATTGGGGGGATAAATGTTTGAGATCATGGTCGTTATCAAATGCTTGGGGTTTTTAAACATATAAGTGCCAAGTATTGTGCTCATAGGTTTCAAACAGAGTATATGTTATCCAGATGTTGAGTTCAATCAATGAGAATTGTTTATAAATGATGAATATGCCAGTGAAAATATCAATTGCCCATTCAAGTTGTAGACGATGTAGATTCCCACCAGTCAGGGAAATTTTGCATGAAGAAAAGGGAGGATCATGTTTTGGAATGTCAAATGTCATGTGGAATGGAGACAAGCATTGATAGCTCACATATCGAGGTGGTCCTGTAGCATTTTCCCCTTCCAAGGAGAGTGTCTATGCAACATTAGCATCACCAAATGTTTAGTCGATTATCCAGATGTCAAAGAGAATGCACCTAGTCAAAGTTGAAAACCAATATATCAAGTGACAAAGGGAGGATTCGTCAAAACAGAGTCTAAGAGTAAATTATGCCTAAGTTTCATAATTCATTGTTAATTTCCAGCTGCCAATGAACATGCTACAAGGAATATCCAGGTAATGAGGAAGTCTTGAGTGTTAAAGTTTATATATTTAATATATTGGTGTATTTATTGCCATAAAATGCTAATGTATTTTCATGCAAGAACCTATCTATTATCCATGTGGAGAATTAAGTGTTAAAACACCATTTTCCAAGTGCTAATAAAATCTTTATTTTCCCCTTCCATCACCCTTCAATAATGAGGGAAATTATGTAATAAGATTGAGTGAGCTTGTACGTTGGATGTCTCAAAGGGATGGGGAGTTGGGGGTTGAAATTTATCCAGGTTTTGTTGCAAGTGAAGCTTTATGTGATGCAAGTTCTTTTAAAGTGATAGAATTGTAACAAATGATATGGGGATTTACAAAGCTAAGCCTAGAATTTTTGTGAAAACCATACAATATCTTTTGGTTCTAGCTACTCCTCTTGAATTGATTTTTTGTTGGGAATATGTTGTAGTAGTAGTGGTGATAGAACAGATCCATATGCCAAAAAAAATTTGCAACCATTGCTCGAGAATACATACCGTCTGATGGTATAATCATGACTTGTGTGGCATGCATAGACAATGGTCACACCTTTTCGTTTTGGGAAAGATAGACACATATATGAATTGCAATACTCAACATGATTAGGATGGCATAGGGGTTGTCATAAAAAAATTCTCACAGGAGGGTCTCTGGGTGGTGATATTAATGTTTCTATTCAGAAACATTGTGAGTGTCAGGGAGAAAACATCATCAAATTCCAAGATAATTGTAATATCCCCACTTTGGGACATCAGGGTATTACAGAGTGTCATGATGACCAGGGTAGCCAGTTGGAGATTATAGCGAGTACAAGAGCTATTGAGGGATATTTTGGGGTCCAACTTGCATCTCTCATCCTATTTCATCATTATGATCCATTCTTCACAGATTGGCTTTGGTTCCATTGCATTCCGACGATTTCCATGATTTTGAGTATTTTGAGCTATAAGTTAATTAAATTCATTGAAGAGGTCATCTTGGGAACAATACTTGGAGGAACCTCTCAGTGTAGTAGCTCATTGGAATCAGGAAGAACAACACTACAATATAGGATGATGAGAAGTGACTTTCAGTGGCCAGGGAAGCCACAAGGAGAGATAAGGTTCTTTTCAAAGGTAAAAAGTTAATTAATTAAAGTGATTTAATTAATTAATTAATAATTAATAAAATGAAAGTCACTTTGGAGGGAAAAGGTGAGAAGGAAGTATAAAGGAGAGGCAAGGGCCTCTATTCTCTCATTCATGTATGATTATCATTTTCATATCTTTCTTCTACCTAGAGAGCCCATACCTTGGGGGTTTTGAGGGTTTTGACTTAGCAAACCCTATAGGACGATTCGGTGGTGAAATATTCCACCTAGCTTGTCCCAAGATTAATATTGGGGATGAAATACTCCCCCACACCATTCTAGTTCATATATACTTAGTGCAGGAGGGTTCTACACCAGCCACAGGTACAGGAAAAGATGGAGGTCACACCATTGGGGGTTTTTAGCAAGGGGGGCACACCATCCATTGAGTGAAGTTTGTTGTAGATGGTTGGTAGGGCTTCTGGAGATTCTATCACCTGGGTTTTCATTACAAGGTATTGGACATCATATCTATTCCATTCAGGAGAACTTTTATGTGCCATTTTATTTATTAGTTGCATGGGACAAATTGGAGGAGAGGAGCAAACTTCAGAAAGTGATTTCAGTCATTTGCTAGCCCATATATTCACTATTTCATTTGGGACTTCACCAGTGAGGTAACTAGACCCTGATCTATCATTCTAGTGGTTTTGTGGAGCATTTGGAGGCATCTAGGGGGGAGGCCGAATTATCTAGGGTTTCAGGCATCTAGGGGGGTGCACCATTCCTTGAAGGGAGGCTAGATCCATGACTTTGAGAGGGATATTGGAGATTTGAGAACCTGGGTTGTTCTTGCAGTATCCCGATCTACTATTCTATTGAGTTTTGGCTCATTTGGAGGCTTCCTTCAGTTGGGCCGAATTATTGAGGGTTTTCAGTCACCTAACAGGGTGTAGCATCATACATCTAGGTGGTTTTGATGATTCATATGGCCCAAATCTATTCTTGCATTGGTATTCATTGAGTATTCATCCTTTGGAGTCTTGTAGTCTTCTATTGGATAATTTTTTAGTAGCTCTTATTATGTGTATGGGATCCATCTATTGAGCATTCCAGATTGGCCTCATCCTTGTATCAGGTTCTCATTATTATGAATAAAGATCAGTTCTGAATCATTTTGGATTGTCTATCATATTGTGGATCTTCAATATGGTTGTGGTATGTTACATTTCTTTATATTCTTATCTTTTGTTGCAAACACACATATAAACCATCGGTATAACCATAAGCGCAACCTAAAGAACCATAGTAAGAAAAATGTTTGACGAAATGCCACACTCAGAAAAATTTTAAAATTCATGAAAGACATGATGTTCCTGGCATATTGGTTTGGGAACATTATAGTGGTATCAGAAATTAGACTCCTGCTAGCTCAAGGGGTCTTCCATAAGAGAGATTGATATTAAGTATTTTTCTAGAGAGGTTGTACTTTGCGAATGGGAATACTACTATGACCTTAGTGAGAGAACTAGGTCTCAAGTAACATTCCAACAATATTTATCCATGAAAAATCCTAGGTGGAGCACAGATGAGATTACATTTTGGGTCGAAAAGATAGAGGAATATAGAGCTAGCGCAGCTAGATGGAGGGAAGAACAGAGAAACCCCATGGCCATTAAGAGAACACAACTTTTCTACAGTCGCAAGGTGACTTGGGAACCAGATCACAGATGTAGGGGTAAGGGTAAGAAGCATATTATTGAGGTGCACTATAATAGTGATGATGAGGTATGTGAGGATGGAGCGATAGATGCTTATTTGGAGCAGTCTAATGATGACAGTGACTCTTGCATAGAGGCTAGTGAGTCTGGCACGCTTGAGGAGGATAGTGATCCTTACACCTTGGAGGAATAGTGGGATGGACATGATGATAGAATCAATATTTCAATAGACATATCAAATGATGTTGATGACCCTACACCTCAGCAAAGTGGTGACACTAGTGGGGATTCACACATGTTGGCACCTAGGTCGAATGAGATTCCTATGAGGGTTGTGACACACTTGTCATCCTTTCAGGCACCCATGATAGCCATGTCACATGAGAATATCAGTGGCATGCCAGATATGATGGAGAAAATTTGTGTGAGGGATGCACACCATGGACATGTCGATCCACAGATCCAGGAGGAGATATAAGACATGCAAACAGTTTACCTTACACATACATATCAACATGAGAAGATTGAGTCACATCTTTTGGAGACTCCATTAGTTGAGAAAATTGTGGAGACTGACAGGTTTATGGGGCCCTTACTTCTAGGATCGACATGCATTGATGAGGATGCACTCTTTATTAGTCAAGATTACCATAGCACATGTCTAGACACGTCTATATGGGATCTAGGCGCATATGATAGTAGCAGGGTGAGTGCACAGGAGCATACATCTACTCATACAAGATACAATGTGATTCAGAGGGAGATAGAATATAGTGATAAGGTGCAGTGGCATACAGAAGGACCTAGTAGCATAGTAGACAGTGGGTAGTTAAACACCTTACCTTCTGCAGAGAGTGTGGTTGGGGATTCTAGTGTTGGCACTAGCAATGAGAGATATGAGGTGGAACCTTAACATGACTATGATCAAGAGTCAGACTACTTGAAAGGAAAGTTGAGAGTCATTGAGGATATGATCATGGAAACCACCAGACGCATTGATGATATGCATGCATTGATGGCAGATTAATGTTGGAGGGCATCAATGGCACATGGTATTTCAAATGAGGGATTTTTCATGTATGACTTTCATACTCTCAGGGAGAGAGTGTCTATGATGAGGACTGACTAGCAATAGTTGTTGACAAATAGGGACTACCTCTCGGGGATTGGTGATATGTATCACAGGGCCTTGAGCGAGAAGGAGTTGGAGGTGGACCGACACACTAAAGATTTGGAGAGCACTTGAGGATTCTTGAGAGGTACACAGACAACCCTTCAAGAATGAGAGTACATATTAGAGGAGATTCCTGAGGAGATTTGTCAGAGATCCATTTCATCTATCCTAGTGGACATTCAGATATGTCCTTCGGTCGCATGGCTAGAGGATGTTGGTGATCTAGAAAAGGAGCACCAGTTGATGGAGGACAATTCCATTTGTGTCCCATGGGTGGTGGACCTTCAGGTAGATGTTGATCCAGTAGTATTCCCAGGATCTATGATGCAGCAGGAGCATATAGGATATCACATGAGTATGCATGGGCATACAGTGATGAGTGATAGTTCATAGAGACATGTCAATATATGCAGTCATATTCAGATGGATGTGTTGGATTGCAGAGAGGAGACACACTTAGGGGAGTACCAACAGTTGGAGGAGTTACTTCTGGGTGTACTGGATTGTTGGGATTCGATGATGACTACAGGTGACTCTTTATCATGGATACTAATGGACAAGCTTTTGGTCGAATCCTTGGGATTGACCAAAGCATGTGATATATTATAGTCCTATAGTTAGCTGCATATATTTATGTTATCCTTTCTTGACACTTATATGTTAGACAACATCATGAGGAGTTATAGACAGTGGTTGAGGACATGGGGAGTGGCTAGGCTGAGACCACCTAACATGAGTGCTTTTACGACATCTAGCTGGATAGAGGTGGATCATCATAGGCATCCAATGGAGACTTGGTGCATGATTTTGAGAATCATAGGCTAGGTGATAGAATATGAGCACAGAGGGATTCTGACAGTGATCAGTCTTGCACAAGAGAAGTTAGAGGAAATTGGAAGTGATAAACTTCCAATTTTTCCATGGGATCCGGGAGTTCACTTGGTTGGTAGGATGTTTCACTACATGATGACCTATTTTGCACCATAGATCCACAAACTCCACCATGGGTTGGTTTGGAGTGGGCTTGTAGGGAGTTTTCCTATGGAGCGAGGCAACTTTTCACTCTTGATCATCACGATTAGAAATAGATATAGTTGGACAGTTACTACTCCCACAAAGATAGCTTTACAGGTACATTTTCTGGATAGTAGGTCCAAGTGCCATAGGTATTTCATCTTGAGGATCCAAGAGTGGAGGATCCAATATATATACAGGGATCAGTCAGACATGGTCAACATAGTACAATGCTAGCATGGTGATCTTTGATAGAGGATAGCATGGGACCCAGAGATTGCAGGGTTGAGTATTTCACCGACTAATAAGTGTGAGTGGGCCCTTGCAGGGGAAAGTTGTTTTGACTTTCCATTGGGCTTCAATGTTGAGGAGAGCACATCACTTGAGGGTGTATCACAGAGGTCTTGCAACACCTCATTCTGGCATAAACATGTGGAGTTGATGGATACCATGTTTATCTTGGTAGGGACTTGGAGGATGGACTCATTTTTGTATGAGGCAATGTGTTGTGTGCAAGAGATTCACATAGTTGATATATTTCAGGACTATGCTTCATAGGGTATTACAATTCATTTCTTGATATTGGACCTAGGGGGTCGAGTGTATGATAGTTCATCTCTGGATGGGACCTACTGTGTATCCCATAGGTGGACATGGGACACCGGTATTATATTTGGATGGGTTCTATTATTTCTTTAGGACAAGCAATATTCTAGCAGGGAGGACTGTAATGTCCCCACTTTGGGACATTAGGGTATTACATAGTGTCATGATGACCAGGGTAGCCAGTTGGAGATTATAGCGAGTATAGGAGCTATTGAGGGATATTTTAGGGTCTGCCTTGCATCGCTCATCCTATTTCATAATTATGATCCATTCCACACAGATTGGATTTGGTTCCATTGCATTTCGACGATTTCCATGATTTCGAGTATTTTGAGCTATAAGTTAATTAAATTCCTTGAAGAGGTCATTTTGGGCACAATACTTGGAGGAACCTCTCAGTGTAATAAATCATTGGAATCGGGAGGAACACAACTATAGGATAGGATGATGAGAAGTGACTTTCAGTGGTAAGGAGAGATAAGGTGCTTTTCAAAGGTAAAAAGGTTAATTAATTAATTAAAGTGGTTTAATTAATTAATTAATAATTAATAAAATGAAAGTCACTTTGGAGGGACAAGGTGAGAAGGAATTATAAAGGAGAGGCAAGGGCCTCTATTCTCTCATTCATGTATGGTTATCATTTTGATATCTGGCTTCTAGCCAGAGAGCCCATACCTTGGGGGTTTTGAGGATTTTGACTTAACAAACCCTAGAGGACGATTCAGTGGTGAAATATTCCACCTAGCTTGTCCCAATCTTGGTCTCAAGGATGCAACACTCCCCCACACCATTCTAGTTCATATCTACTTAGTTCAGAAGGATTCTACACTAACCACATGCACATGAAGAGTGGGAGGGCGCACCATTGGGGGTTTCCAGGAAGGGGGGTGCACCATCCATTAAGGGGAATTCGTTGCAGGTGATTGGTAGGGCTTCTGGAGATTCTAGCACCTAGGTTTTCATTGCAGGGTCTTGGACATCATATCTAGTCCATTAAGGAGGACTTTTATGTGCCATTTGATTTATTAGTTGCATGGGACAAATTGGAGGAGAGGAGAAAACTTCAGAAAGTGGTTTCAGTCATTTGCTAGCCCATATATTCACTATTTTTCTTGGGACTTCACCAATGAGGTAACCATGCCTCGATCTATCATTCTAGTTTTGTTTTGGAGCATTTGGAGGCATCTAGGATGGAGTCCGAATTATCTAGGGTTTCAGGCATCTAGGGGGGCACACAATTCCTTGGAGGGAGGCTAGATCCATGACTTTGAGAGGGATATTGGAGATTTGAGCACCTCATTTGTTCTTACAGTATCCCGATCTACTATTCTACTCGGTTTGGGATCATTTGGAGGCTTCCTTTAGTTGGGCCTAAATATTTAGGGTTTTTAGTCACCCAGCAGGGTATAGCATCATCCATATTGGTGGTTTTGGTACTTCATACCGCCCATATATATTATTTCATTAGTCTTGATTGAGTATTCATCCTTTAGAGGCTTGTAATCTTCTATTGGAGCATTTTGTATCATCTCTTATTATGTGTACGGGATCCATCTGTTGAGCATTCCAGATCGGCCTCATCCTTGTATCAGGTTCTTATTATTATGAATAAATATCAGTTTTGAATCATTTTGGATTGTCTATCATACTGTGGATCTTGCATATGGTTGTGGTATGTTACATTTATTTATATTCTTATATGTTGCTACAAACACTCATATAAACCATCAGTATAACCCTAAGTGCAACCTAAATAACCATAGTAAACAAAGTGTTTGACAAAATGCCACACTCAAAAAAAGTTTAAAATTCATGCAAGACGTGATGTTCCTGGCATATTGTCTTGGGAACATTACAACAACATATGGATCCCTCAATGATGAAAATACATCAGGATAAATGCCACTTGCCAAAGCCATAATTTCAGAGCTATGATTATGTGGTCGTGTTTAGCGTATCTCATCTTGTTGAGAATGATGAAGAAAAAGGAGAAAAGGCTATTGATAAATTCGAGTGCAACGAAAGTGGAAATAAATTTTCATGGCAAGGTATTACTTGCTTCTTCAGTTGTTTCTGTTGTAAAATGGTCATTATTTTTGAACTCTAGCAATGCAGTAGTTTCAAAAGTGAAGGATTCAATGGATAATACTATGAGCATAAGACTTCTATACATTTGAGTAATAGTGTTGTGAGTAAAGGGCACAAAGAAGAAACCAGACACTTCTCTGATGATGAAAACACAATAAGAACATTGTAACTAGTGACAACATCAGTTGACAAGATGGTATTGAAGAAGCCAATTTTTGTAGATGTTGACCTGAAAGTTGTAAGTGTTATTACTTGGGTTGGCACTCATCACTTGATATTCAAATGATAATAACTATGTTATATGAAGGGGAGACTGAAAACATAATACTCTATTGTTCCAACTGCAAACTTTATGTTTGTTTCACGAGACTCATAAACAAGAAAATTGTTCCTTGTTAATTGACTTATACCACAAACAGAACAAGAAAAGGCATTGCTAGAAGAAGGCTTATATTTGCTTGAGAATACTACTCAGTTAACTACAAGATGTTGGTGATATGCAATGAACTTCAAGATATTTCTCATTTGGAAAAGGATTGGACATAGAATCAGTTGGAGAATATAACATCTGGAAGCTTTGAACATTCAATACATAAAATTACTAAATAAATCGAGCATTTCTGGGAGACAGGGCATCTCATAACATAATTTTGAGAAAACATATCTCGATTTATTAGAGTACATCATAATGGAAGGTATTGGTCCCATATTTTGAGGCACAATATCATCATGTAACGAAATCAAATCCAAATTTCTAGACATTCAAAACACAAGTGGAAAAAAACTATTATAGAAGGTGAATGAAAAATCGAGTAGGTCAATCCTCGATTTCAACTTCAAGCATATTTGTGCCATATTAAGGTTGTTGATTAGAGATTCAAGGAAAGGAATGTATGTAGTAGTCAAATATAATCATCATTCAACATTTTTGGAGATAATCAATCTTAAAAATACTTTCTCTCGTGCAACATTCAGAGTTATTTTATTTTTAGTATTGTTATTAATTTTTTGATTCTGGAAAGTTTGTAGGGGTTATTGTTTGTAAACTCTATTTATTAGATGATTTTTAATGTAATTGAGGTTCAAATATGGAGATTAAGGACTTTTCTTCTCTATGTACTACATTTTTATTATATTAATCAGAGTTTACCAGAGATGAGAAGTACATGGTCATTTATACAAAGATTCATGTGATGGTATGTTTTAATCTGTCTTTTCCTATGTGTGATTGTGTCTCTTTCTTTGTTTTCATTCTAATGTATGTATTCAAATTATTTGAATAAGTTAAGTGTTTCAGAATTCATGGTGTCATGCTTTGTTTCACAGGTTCAATTATTTCCACCATCTCTTTCTAAAATTACTTTAGGATTCACCCTTTGCTAGGTGCCCTACTGTAATGGATTGTTTCCTCCATTCTACTTCCAACTACAATGATGATCCAAGTGTGTAATACATGATATCTACCTTGCCTTTTTCAATGTGTTACCATACAACCAACGTATATATACTTTGATTGATTTTCATTCAATTAGACTCCATTTCCCAATGGTATTTTTCTCCTAAATCTTACCTAATATATTAAAATCCCATCCTCATTTCAAGATCTAGACACTGTATTAATTGAAAAACTAGTAAGAAAGAGTCATATTTGGTTTGGAAGGGATAGATTCCAGCCTCAAGTTGGTTTGTGGTTACCTTTGTGACTTGCCTCCATAGCTAGGGAAGTTTACAGAGTGATGACAGTTTTGATTCCCTCTTTCCTACCTCTTTGCAAATAATTATGGACAATCTTCTGTCACATGATCCAATGCTCTACAATACGTGTAGGTTGTACAAGGATTCAAGTATTCATGAACTCAGTGTTATGGTTGATTACAATTGTAGCAAATTATTGGTCCTCTACCTCCTCTGCCAAAATCCCCTCTGAGTCAGACTCTGCCAAATCCTCCTCGACCTCCTGGAATAAATCCTCTTTGTTTTTTATATTGTGGAACACCTCCTTCTATTGTGGTATTTTCCTCTTGGATTCTATACATATCTGAAGTGTTCCTCTCTCATCACGTCAAATGAATGATTGTTGCACCTCTTTTGTCACCTAAATGAGAAAAATAAGTGTGCTTACAAGTCCAGTTGGGTTATCTAGGCAAGACAACAATAAAGGAAAGAGTTAGAAGTACAAAGCATAAAGGATAAGAAAATAAATAAATTAAGAACATTAAAATAAACTAAAATAGAGTGCATAAGGAGATTAGAACAAGAAACAAACAACACTCATGCCACCAATGGAAAGGGTTGTATTAGTGAAAATAAAACACCAAAGAGAAAGGGAGACTTTGGGTCCCCTCTTCCTCCAAGGGAGGGCTCTTGGACCCCCAAATATTGAGCTCTTCTTACAAGTAAAAAACTAGAATGAAATGGTGAAGAGAATCCAAAAAAAATTCACTCAAGAGGTGATATGAATGGCTAAATGCAATTGTACTAGTATGCTCTTCATGAGGAAAGAGGATCCTCCAAGAGAATATCAACAGCATAACAATACAAATGAATTCCTTGAAAATATAGTGCACCCATGGCTTCCTTTTATAGCATATATTTGAGGTATTATGCAACCAGTTCTTAGTGTGAATAAGGGGCCCTTTAGGTGTTTGATCAGCCCCCAAGTCGGATTCAACCAAGATTTGGATGTCAAATCAACTTGGAAGCTAAACCAGAAGTGGGTGGAAGGCCGACCAATATCATAAATGCATCGTTTTGAGGTGTGCACGACATTTTGCGTCCACAGTCATGCATCAGGTGCATGTTCTCTTTTCTGACGTTATCTGACTGTTGCACGTGTGTGCATGCCTTGTGTATTTTTAGCGCATGATGATTTTATTGTTGGTTGTATAGTTTTGGACCTTTTGGAGATGCAGTTTTGGTCCATGAGTGAACTAATGAGTGTTTTGAAGATGCTAGATTCTTGTAACCATTTGTGGATGAAATTCCAGTGATAACAGATGCCCCTTGATGTGTGAGGTTAGGAGCATACGTATAGCCGAAATACATCAATGTTTCTTCTACTGAGAGTACCTGTGTAAGAAAGAGCACCGTGGGGAGTGGCAAGAGTGACCCATTGGAAAGAGAGGGGAACCTGTAGGACCCAAGCCTTTCCCAAGGTGTAGAAAAAATAAAACTGTGCACAAATGAGGCGGGCATGCCCCATGCTCATGTCATGTAACTCAAAAAGGTGTAATACAGTAACTGAAGCTGTGTGTGGACGTTTATCATTGCAGCACCCTCCGAGGCAGTTGAATAATAACATAGAACAATTATGATGGCAAACAAACTCTGAAAAAGGTAAGGACACTTGTGAGAAGTGTTGATAATGTGCATACATTGATAGTATATCAAATTTTAGAGGTCTTTGGCTAAGATAAAACAACTGCAATAGTTTCAAAGTAAGACCCACTGTAACATGAGATAGTGTTGAAGTCAAATGTTATGGGAGTCAATGATCGCAGAGAACAATGGTAGGTTTCCCTGTGCCATCCAAGACTCTTCATTGTAAAGGTAATGAGAGTCAAGATACTGTCGCCCTTCTGGAAACCATGTTGATGTCGACAGAAAGGAGATGCGACTCCAAGAAGAAAATGAATTCCTAAAATCCATTGGATGAGATAAGGAATTGATGAGGTACATGGATGAAGTCAATATGTGGTGAGACTCAATACTACCCTTGGTTGGGGAGAGATGCAAAGTGGCAACAACCGTAAAACTAAATCTAGCATTAGGGGGATGACTAGACGAGGGTGAGTTGTTCCAAAGGGGTGAAAAAATGGACAAACAAAGAGATAAAAAAGGTTTATGGAATGTAAGATACTCGAGGTTTATGGATAATTTCATTGATGAGAGGAAGTGAAAGATGCCCCAACCAAGGGTGACAAGGATTTCTTTGTCGAAAAAGGGAAGGTCTCTAAAAGAGACAACATAAAGCTATGTAAATGCAGGGAAAAAGGTTTTGTATAATTACTAAAAGAATAAAGAATAAGTTGGGATGACTGTGAAGATACAAAAATGGGTGCCCCAATGTAATATGGCTTGGCCAATGATGGTGCAAGTTGTTTTGGAAACAAGTGGAGGGTGAGGGCCCCATACGTGGGTTTTTGTATTGAGGGAAATCTATGGAGGACAATCTATAGACGGGAAAACTGATGGTGGATGAAAATGGATGGTTAATGAGACTATGAGGATGTAGCTAAGATAGAACCATGCTAAGTAACCTAGGAGTCCATTGGGTAGGATAGAATAATGAGGAGAATGAGTATGTGGCTGGTTATTGATGATGTGTAAGACTATCAAGACTCCCATCGCTAGGGGTGAAAATAGCATGAGTTTCAAAGTGCTAAGGGGGACTATGAATGGGAAAACTCATGTGGGGGAGGGTGCTACCAGGTGGAAGTACTGAAATGCAGCGGAGGTGACAGTACTGCAGAGCCGGATGTAGGGATCCTAGAAGCAAAGATCGGTGGGTGTCACTGGGAGATACAATTTGAGATTCATAGGGAATGACTACATTCCAATGTCGATGATATACCTGAAGGGATACTGCTGACGATGATGATCAACTACCTACACACATAAAAACTGAATACCCGACATGAACAATAAATGAAGTGAAAGGTCATATAACAGTTATTCAATAATATGTGAATGTGATCACGCATACCTGAGTGTCAGATGAGAAAAATGTCCCCTAGGGGTTGAGGATGGAAAATGGCCTGGGGAATGGAATTATGTAGGTAATGGGGTCCTGATCCCGTGGTTGAAGACAGATCGAAAGACGAGCAACCAGAGCTCCCAGAATTGATTCTGGAAGTTTGGAAAAATGGACTGTATATAGCTATAGGGCCCACAAATCCACCTAATTTGTAACTGTTGTCTTATTGAGTGGATGAGTCATTTTAGAGGAGATTTGGAGATTCTGGGAGATCGAGGCAGTCGATTCAGAATCAACGAGCTTCAGGTTAGTTCTCGTATCCTCCTGCATAGAATTAGGGTTTATATTTTTTGGGAAGGGCCTATATGGATGGACATACAGGGGGTTTTGTGGGTGTGGCCCCCCCAATGCATAGGTGATCGAGAAATTCATGCGCATGGGTGCACACTTGTAATGCGAATGAAATTACGGGGGGAAATATTGGCCATATTGCCTTCTTCAAAAGTATCGGGGGCAGGGATATTATTATTGAACCAATCTATATGCCCCAATGGGAGAAAATATTTGGTTTCAACTACATATATGGGGTTTTGGTTAGGAGATGTGAAGTCTTTCTGTGAAGGAGAAAACATTTTGTGGTGAAGCGCATCCCATGGGAAATCGAGTTTAGTTAACACCTCAAGGATGTCTTCATTGTAGTGAAATTGTCGAAAATATAGGGGATCGAGATGAGTAACTTTTGTGACGGTCATAGTGGGGTTGTTTTCTAGTGGTGACGATGTAGAGGGGGTATCACAAGGAAGTTGAGATTGTTCACTTGATACAAACCAAATATCAAGATATTATGAGTTGAAAATGGTAGTCGGGCGTAGAATTTTCATGGGGAAATGAATTGGAGAATTGGGGGGATTTGGGGGGAAATCCTCATATAAATCATCTAGGAACCATGGGGGAGTAGGGAGTGTCTCAAGTTCCAGTGAGAAGATATGAACCACATCAAGTGATGGGGTAGGGGTACTCATTGGTCCTGCTGGAAGGGGGGGTGTAGGGTTTTGAATAAGGGCCAGTTTGCAACGCCTGTATTCAATGATCATAGGACATTGATATGTGAAATGATCAAGTGATTCACATAGAGAGCAAGGCCATATCATACATTCATTGACTGAGGTCATGACATAATGGATGTTGGTGACATGTGTTGGGGTGGGTTCTTGCTGAAAGATCTGGCATACGACTATTAACGTCTGTTGGAATTGAGGTAACGTTGGAAAATGGTGTGTATAATGGCCATATTTTGAACAGATGGCGCATGTGAATTTGGTTCATAGTCCTTTTCTACTTGTGTTCGGGGAAGTAGTGGCAGTACTGGATGAAGAAACTAGTGGTGGTGGTGCTCGAGGGAGTTGAATTAGATTGTGTAGCTTAGGGAAAGATGGGCACTTGTTGGTGGGGTGTTTGTCTTTCTCACATAGTGTGCAAGGAGGTTGTACACGTGGGGGAAGTGGAGTGGTGGGATATTTCTTTTTCCATCTACCCCCAACTGTAGCAAGGGTGCTAGTGAGTGGGTGTGTGGATATGATGGTGGGGGTAAGTATGGGAATCTACATTGGGATTCCTTCTATTTGGGGAGGGAGGTATGGTTGAGGGACTATCTCAGGCAGATGTAGATACCAGACTGGGATTGCCAACACCATATTAGGAAGGGTGAGTGTTGCGGATACCTGGAAAGATTGTACACCCAATGGGGGGTAAAAGAAATGGATTCAGGTAATGGATTGGGGGACTATTTCCCAAACCAGGATATGGCCCTGGGAGAGGGGAAAATCAAGAATGGGTAGAGCTGAAAAATTTCTAGGAGATTCCTAAGGGAGGAGTTATGTGACTAGTGGGATGTCAGGGATGAAAGAGGCCTCGGTGGGAGGGAGAGTATATTCAGTTGGTGTTCTGTTGGTGGAGACAAAAAATACTTGTGCTGAGGGATGGACGAGCAATGGTGCTCCATGGTATGTCCCTAGCAAGGATGGGTCCTTAAAAATTATGGGGCCCATCTTGATGAGTGGATAGGCATATGGATTAGTGTGGACAAAAGGGAGGATGTTGTCGATGTTGGATGAAGGGTTAGGCTCATAATGTGATACTTGATCGATGGTAATGATATTTGTTTTATGGGGAAACATCATGGTTCAGAACACAGAAGAGGCGACTTCCCTCATAGCATACATATAGCTATGACCAAACAAAATATTGTAGTCGAGCGGGGCATTGATAACCTCAATGTCAATAAGAATGGTTTTTCCCCCGAGTTCGACGGGGACATTTTGGAAGAGCCCCTTGGGAGACGAGGGTCATTTGTCATAAGCCCTCAAAGTAATAGAGGATGGTATTATCTCTGGAGAGACAAGTTTCTGCCAGATGGTTTTGGACATGATGCATGTGGGTGCACCTTCATCAATAATGTAGCGATGGACTATGATATTCTAGATTTTAAGCGGTATTTGAAAAACGACAAGAGTGGGGAGACGGGGTTCTCCACTATCGAGATCAAATGTGATGAGTCAACTATCGGCAGGGTCAACTTCCTCCAGAGTGGAAAGTAATGACTTTTGTTGAGTAGGACATGTTTGAAGAACTTCTAAGACTGACATGGCAGTGGGGGATTGTGCCAAGTCATCAACCAGACTATAATTGTGGGTTTCCCTAGCCTGAGGGTTGTTGACATTCCTTCGTAATGGGATGTGAGGGATGCATCTCCTGTTGGGTGTTCACTACCCGTTTATGTGTTATGGGATTTTGTAACATAGTTGGGGGGGGGGGTTGTTGCACATATTGTTGTGGGGCCTACTGGGCAGTAGGCGGTACTGGGGGCCGTGGTCCATTTTTGGATTCTTTCATCTATTTGAAGTCTGCAATTTGGGGTCAATGGTGAGTATAATGTCCATACTCAGCGCAAATGGAACAAGGGAAGTTTGTTCGAATATTGTTGTTGTTTTTCCCTAGGAATTTGTTGTTATTTCCCCCTTGGGGGTTCTGGTTCCCCTGGTTCTGGTTGCCCCCCGCAGGTTGGTTTTGCTGGGGTTGATTCTAGTTTCCTCCTGGTCTGAGATTATTATTGTTTGAATTTTTTCCCTTCTTTCTAGCATTGTTAAACTAATGGGATGGATTAGCCATATTCATCTGTTCAAAATTTTGATACTGTTGAATGGGAGAGGGTTGAAAAAAATTAACCCCAACATGTGGTTGTCCTTGTGGTGAAGGAATGGGCTAGTGGGGTCTAGGAAATGGAAATAATGTATTATTCTGTGTTAATGATCCGTAGGATGCATAGTAAGGCGTGGAACTTTCACTAGTGCTTAGGGTGTAAGCAGAGGTAGAGGGGGTACTAGAACCAGGTTGGGTCGTGGGGCGTATTGTGGGTGTTGGTGGTGGTCCGCTAGTGGGTGGAGGAAAGGTCAAGGGATATGGTTGTGGATAAGGGGGAGGATTATAGTAAGGGGGTCTGCCATATGATGGTGGATATTGAGGTGTTCCATACATCAGTGGTTGTTGGGGGTGTGAATTTTGGTGTCTAGTGGTACCAATCAATCCATCCGCTGAGTGAGACATCCCAAGTTTATCTTGGCCAAATGGCACAGGTCTCAAGGTGTCAAGTAGTACTTTATACAAATATCCTGACCATGAATAAATGAGTTTGAACTGTTGGGCCTTGCTGATGGCTTCTTCCTCCGATTGGGGGAAGGTGGTGGCCACATCTTTGGCAAGGAGGGAAACAAGTGATTTGAGAAACCATTTAAGGAATTGTTTCTTGGTGGCTTCTGCTTTACATAGACTATGTTGTCGACGTCATTCATGAATGTAGTTGATGATGTGTGTAGCGAAGCTTTTTTTTAAATCTGAGAGGAGTTCGAGACCATTTTCATGACAGATTGGGAGTTGAAAGAAGGTCAAAAATTCTTTGGCCAAAGATTCAAAGGTCGTATGGGACCCAAATTTTTCTTCTACGTACCACTTAGATGATGGGCCAGTGAGTGTACGTTGAAATAGTCTCAATCAGACAGAGTTGTCCATAATGGTATTAGAGGAGCACCATAAATGCAAGTTCATGATATGGTTGGCTGGGTCATCTCCCACTTTTCCTTCAAACTTGGGGATGTATGAAGGTAGTTTGGTAGGCATTGCAGGCCATGTAGGGTCATGCAATATAGGATCATTAGTGAGTTTAGTCAGATCCGATATGTTGAGGGAAGTCAAGTATGGCATCTGGGGTTGTGGTGGAAGATTAGTACTAGCCATGGTGGGAATGTTTTGTATTCCTGACCCTGAAGGAGGGTTTTTTCTGGCCATAGTGTGAATGTGGGGTGTACCTGACCCATGAAGGGGGCTTGATGGAGTTGTACCTCCTCCTTGAGAAGAAGTGTGCCCCCCGATTCTATGTAAAGGAGAGTGTGGGGATGGTTTACCTTGGGAAGTGGACCCAAGAAAAGTTGATCCCAAGACAGTAGCACTCACATGGGTGTGAGAAAGAATGGCCGATGAGTTGGCAAGACTAGGAACTTCCCCTAGAATGGGAGGGAGATTTAGCAAGCATATGGAACGACGGGGATTCTATGGGTCCCCTATGATGTCCGACTAGCAAAGTGGATGTGTGAAAATGGTGATGAGAGCAATTAATGAACAAGAGACTTTGTATAACTTGGACCTTCACAATATATCTCACAATTTGTATGTAATCACAAGAAAAACATACATAAATCAATTGATAAAGAAGCAGACACGTGGGTAGGTGGATTTTGTCTACATGGGAGAACAAAGAAAACAAATGATCATGTCCTAAAATACCGAACGTCCTTCCACTCAAACAACACTGGACCTTCCAATAGCACTCAACAGTGGGGTCTGAAGCCATCAGAAGAGGAACTAGTGAAGGATTAAGTAATCAATTATAATGAGGGGTAGAGGGTGCATATCCC
Source organism: Picea engelmannii (assembly GCA_009831015.1). Lineage (NCBI taxonomy): Eukaryota > Viridiplantae > Streptophyta > Pinopsida > Pinales > Pinaceae > Picea > Picea engelmannii. The sequence goes on from ML779464.1 coordinate 637,780, forward strand.
AAAAGAGCTGGCAATATTTCTCAATAGCCACACAAAATCTGATCAAAATGAAACTGCAGCCCACAATTGCCACCTAGGTAGATGTCCTAAAATTTGGTCACTAGGTACCTCGGTCAAAGTGCGACATTTAGATTTTCGGCCTATGAAATGGGTCACGGGCTAGATCTCGTCCAAGAGGTGGGTGCCTCAAGGGGGGACACACAGAACAACTGGACCTCAGCCTTCGACCCTTCATGGGTATCTCCCTACCTTATGGTGTTAGGAACACTTGACTTGGAGGATTTTAAAGTTCCCTATTTGACAACTTCTATTGTTTTGAATATGTGAGAACCAGATAATGGGGAGTTATTTGGATGCCTATCCTTGAGATCCTACCTATACTAAAAAACTTCTTTTGGCACCTCCTATGGAAAAAACTTAGTGAGTTTTTATAAAAAATTTAGATGTGGTTGTTTGAGAGATTAGGGGTGTGAGCCAATCTCATTGAAATTAAGTGGGAGTAGATAGTTTTGTCAAGAAAAGGGTGGGTTGTTTCATAATTCCTTCGAAGGAAACTTACTTCAACCTCCAAGTTTCGAGATGAAAACTATGTGAGTGAGTAGTGACTTTGTGTGTGAACAAGTGAAAGTGTTCCAATTGTTTTTAATAAATTAGGTGTCACCTTGTTGCATGCAAACTTTGTGTGGTCCTTACAAGTCTTGATTACCTAATTAACTAAATGCCATTGGTACAACCTTGCAGAATTTTAAAGTCCCTGGGAAACTAGCATGTGGACATGTGGGTCCTTACTATTCCTTTAACTCCCTGGTGTGATTTAATCTAAGAAAGATTTGAAACTATCCTAGATTGTGCATATGTGGGCATGTATGGGCCCGTTACAAAACCTTTAAACTTCCCTAGTGTTTTAATCTAAGAAAGTAAACTTCAATCACTATCCTATATTTGTAGCATGTGGGCATGTATGGGCCCATTTAAGATGTGTTTGAAAAATAAACGAAGAGGATTCCCGAGGGGGCTGTTGTCATCTCCTAAATATTTTGTCTTTTTAAGGGAGATGAAATTTTCCCTCAATCTCTTTCTGATTCTCAAGATAACTTTGGGGCACGAGAGAAGAGCATACTCAACGATTGATATCCAATTTCTGGTCCCAATGCAAGTTTGATATGTGATGTAGGATCATTCCAACTTAGACTTTACTCAAAGCAATCCATCCATGTGGAAAAAATGAAAGAAAAAGAGGAAAGAATGATTTTAACCCCCCTAAGTGCCTATGTTTTGACTAATCCCTTCATATGGATAGGGTATCTAAGTGTGGTGCATGTTACAATCTGCATGGAATCAATTTTCAGAAGGCTATGGGCCTTCAATAGATCACAAAAATGTTTACAATATTTGATTTTCTGGGCAGATGTGCGGGTCGCAGAGTAGACAGAGGCACACTGGGTGCCAATGCGCAAATAAAAAATGACCTTTCGGCATAGTGCACAGAGGGTACTGAGAAACATAGGGGGTTTCACGCATGTGCTCGAAAGACGTGCCTGTGGATTATCAAACCCACACACTTTCTGTTATACGGCCGTGAAAGAAATTTCGAATGAAATTCTCTCAACTGAGCTTTGAATTCGGTTTTTTGTAGGTCGACTTGGGCCAATTATTATTCCTGCAAGTTAAAGAAACAAAAGGAAGATCTAAAATAACCCAAATGGGGGAGGAAATTGATACCTTTCTCCAGTGGAGCTGCCAGTCTGTTGCACCTCTTTTTTCACCTAAATGAGAAAACTAAGGGTGCTTACAAGCCCAGTTGGGTTAGCTAGGAAAGACAACAATAAAGGAAAGAGTTAGAAGTATAAAGAATAAAGGATAAGAAAATAACTAAATTAAGAACATTAAATGAAACTAAACTAGAGTGCATAAGGACATTAGAACAAGAAATAAACAACACTCATGCCACCAATGGAAAGGATTGTATTAGTGGAAAGAAAACACCAAAGAGAAAGGGAGACTTTGGGTCCCCTATTCCTCCAAGGGAGGGCTCTTGGACCCCCAAATATTGAGCTCTTCTTACAAGTAACAAACTAGAATGAAATGGTGAAGAGAATCCAAAGCACATTCACTCAAGAGGTGATATGAATGGCTAAATGCAATGGTTCTAGTATGCTCTTGATGAGGAAAGAGGATCCTCCAAGAGAATATTAGCAGCATAACAATACAAATGAATTCCTTGAAAATATAGTGCACACATGGCTTCCTTTTATAGAATAGAATATCATAAAAGTGTCATTTTGAGGTGTGTGTGGATTTTTTCTACCCAGCCGCACATCGAGCGCATGTGCACTTTTTCGACGTTATCTGACTATTGCACATGTGTGCATGCCTTGTGTATTTTTAGCGCATGCTGATTTTAGTGTTGGTTGTATAGTTTTGGACCTTTTGGAGATGCATTTTTGGTCCATGAGTGAACTAATGAGTGTTTTGAATATGTTGGATTCCTATAACCATTTGCGAATGAAATTTCGGTGATAACAATGACAATACCTCTCTTCATGCCCTACTGACTCACAAAAGTTAAAATATAAATTTCAGGTCATACTCTGGTATTTCTGTAGAAAAGGACAATTAGTCAAATGATGTGCCCATTTCTTTCATATTTCACTATCCCCTCCTCCTAGAAATGGGTTTCGTGCTCTAGTTTCTAAATAATGCACAAAGGTTGGGAATTCATCTTTATGGTGGCCTTCAGTCCTACATGTGACACACCAAAATTGTTCCCTCTTCTCCTTTCCTTTCATAGTATATGCTAATTAGTTAGTCAAGGAGGCTAATTGTGTCTGGACTTGATCCATCCCCTCACCATCCCCCATCCCCCCACCATCCCCTGCAAGATATGCTTCCAGGGTCATCACAAAATCCAATGCTTCAGGCTACGACGTGACCTTCTATTTTATCAATGGGAAACGAATGTGTGGCAATATTCTTGCAATAAACCATTCTCTATGTTGTTGATCCAAAATTTGGAATTTCAATCTAGCCATAAAATACTTAAATCTTTGATCATAGTACCAAACTGAATCTGTCTACAATTTTTTAATTTCCTTCAAATTTGTAAGACTTATATTTTGGCTTCTTGAACTCTTTCAATAACTCTTGTTGAATTTCTTCTAACATCCTCGCTTGACTTGCAGGTGTAGTACTCTAAAGTTTCATGTACCAGACTAATGTGTGGCCTATAAATGTTGTTTCCAACTACACAATCTTTTTGGCCTCATCTTCGACATTCTTCCCAACCCAAATTGTCTCACATACAAATAGATGATGCTATGGGTCCTCTGACCCAACTCCCTAGAACTTAGGCATTCTCAATGTATTGTCTAACCATGCCATTATGTTTTACGTAGTACTTCCCCTCGATGTTGTTGGTTGATTCTGATTCGATGCACTCCTTTCAATGCTATGGATATAACTATTATCACTTCCTCTTCTAACTATAAGTTCTTTTGAAAAATATTAAAATGTTATCTCAGATCTAGGTGATGCACACAGGGTCGTGGGTTCAACACAGGATCCAGTCTTAGTAGGACTTAATGACTCTTTTATTATAGTACTGAACTAAGTATCATCTTCCTCTCCTTCTATACCCGGTATTTCTACGATTTGTAGTATTGCATAGGTTTATATCCTCTCATACTCATTGTGTGGCTCTCCCTTCTCAGCACCAATTTTCAATCTCTTGTATCTTGTCCCACTGTGTAGCACTCCAAATTCATCTTCTTATTCTGATATACCATCTTCATTTATCTACATCCTCAGTCTCTCCATTCCTTATTTAGTTCTTTATTCATTCCTTCCTATCTTCATACCATCCCCTTGTCATCCCCCAATTCCTTTATGTGCGTAAAGCCCCATATCAATCAGGTTCCATCATCATCACACATTTTTAGCACAACAACATCTTTATCTAGGTACCCAATGCTTTCAAAAACCTTCCATGTGTAACCATGAAGAAATATATTTCTACAACACTATATGACTGGGTACAATCTACTGTGAATTCCATAATATAACCCCCCATTACGTTATTCAACCATAAATTAACTACGCACAACATGGTATTTATTACAGAATTCAATTGTCTTACCAACTCAAGGGTCTAGTTTCTCGGAGCTACAGTTCAATATCTTCCATTATTCTACACTAACCTTTTTATCCATTCAACTAAAATATTCAAAAATTAACCTTATCATGTAGATATGTGTACACATACCTCTAAAACCATTGTTCATTGATGACCCGAGGGTTTCTTTTCTCTCCCTTGGAAAATTCTCGATCCTTCTTTTCCATCCATTTGAGTATCTCTTCCCTAGTCGACCTCCAAAACATTCCCTCAATTACATATTATGGGTCCCAACAACTGAAACTTTTTTTGGCGCGTAGTTAGAATACCCTAGGTTCAATTCATTCAACAAACAAAACCCTTTAGATGTCAGCCCTTTCGACATCACCTTCATGCAAGTGAAGTCTCACTCGAGGCATCTATTGGGGTTGCGGGAACCAATTTTCTTCAGGGGTAAGGGGATGTGAGGCTATCAACACAACCATTAATACTTGTTCTCCCTATGCACATTATCCTTATTTAACATCCTTTTATCATTCAACCAATCCTATGTGCAAATTCCATTAACTAACAGTTCATTACTTTTACCAAATCAATTGTGTGATATTAACCCATCAAAGAGATGTTGGAAATGATGTTAATTGTATGCATCGCATGTGGAAGACATAGAGAAGAAAAAAGGGCCAAGCCTTGAATATATTATAATATTTAAAGAGTTTGAATATGTATTCCAAGAAATACTAGGATTGCCTCCAAATAGGGAAATAGAGTTATCTATTGAGTTAGTACCAAGAGTTTCCCTGGTATCAAAATATCCTTACAGAATGAGTACACCAAAATTAAAATAATTAAAAATGCATCTGGAAGAATTGTTGAAGAAAGAGTACATATGCCCAAGTGTTTCACCTTGGAGAGCACCAGTTCTCTTTGTCAAAAATAAGGATGGAACATTGAGGTTGTGTATCAACTTTAGACAGCCGAATAAAGCCACGATAAAGAACAAATACTCTCAACCCAAAATTGATGACCTCTTTGATCAATTAAGAGGATCAAATATATTTTCAAAGATAGACTTGAGATCTAGATACCACCAGTTAAGAATCAAGGAAGAAGACATCAATAAGACAACCTTTAGAACCAGGTATGGGCATTATGAATTTCTAGTGGTGCCATTTGGACTGACCAATGCACCAACTATATTTATGTTCTTAATGAATGGAATATTTCAAAATTATATGGATAAGTTTGTCATTGTGTCTTTGGATGACATTCTTATTTATTCTAAGTTTGAGGAAAAACATGAAGATCACTTGAGGTTGGTGTTGCAAGTGCTAAGGGAACATCAACTTTATGCCAAGCTTAGTAAGTTTTCTTTTTACCATGAATAGACTCATTATTTCGGGCACATTATTTCATAGGAAGGTATAATAGTGGATATAGATAATATTGAAGCCATTAGAGAATGGCCAACACCCAGGAATGTTTTAGAAATCAGATATTTTATGGGATTAGTTGGATACTACAAGAGATTTATAGTAGGGTTCTCCAATATTTCTCATCCCATCACATCCAACAAGAGATTTACAGTAGGGTTCTCCAATATTTCTCATCCCATCACTTCTTTTCAAAACAAGAGAATTAAGTTTGAATGGACAACAAAGTGTGAAGAGAACTTTAACTTGTTAAAATAATTACTTATTAGTGAACTTGTTTTAAATATCGTTGACCCAAATGAGAATTTTGAAGTATGTACATATGCATGCAAGGAAGGACTTGGTGGATTCCTCACTCAAAATAAACATGTAATTAGTTATGAGTCCAAAAATATTAAAGAACATGAGAGAAACTATGCCACACATGAATTGGAACTTGTTTCCATAGTTCATGCATTGAAGATGTGGAGGCATCATCTCATGGGAAATATATTTGAATTAAGGATAGACCATAGTGGTATGAAATATAGTTTTGAACATCCAAATTTGAATGTCAGAAAGACAAGATGGATGGAATTTTTAAGTGATTATGACTTTGACATCAAACATATCAAGGGAAAATAAAATAATTTTTTTTATGAACTCAGTAGAAGGATACACCTTATGCATGATACGACCATTAGTATGCATCAATCAGATTTGAAGAGCATAATTTTAGATGTTGTTGCTACAGATAAGAATTACCTACATGTAGAAGAGTGCTTACATCAAGAAAATGGACATTATAAAATTAATGAGTATGAGATTAAGAAAGATGGATTACTTATGCATAAGAATATAATTTATTTTTTTAGTTCTGGAGAACTTAGGAATTTGGTGTTAAAAAAATGAATAATGTTCCATATGTCGGACATCTCGGTTACCAGAAAACAATTGCAGCAATAAAAATCCAATTGTTTTGGCAAGGAATGAAGAAGGATGTTGTTGATTACATTTCCAGATGTATGGAATGTTAGAGAGTTAAGGTTGAGCATAGACACCCAACAAGTTTGCTACAATGATTGTCAATTCTAGAGAAGAAATGGGAAGTGGTAACCATTGATTTTGTAACTAAGTTTCCTAGGACAACAAGGAAACATGATTCCATAATGGTAGTTGTGCATAAATTGACAAAGGATGCTCATGTTTTCCTTGTAAAAATGACTCATACAACAGGTAATATTTCTAAAAATTACATGAGGGAAATTGCTAGGTTGCATGTGATACCTAAGGTAATTGTTTCAGATAGAGACACAAAGTTTACTTCAAATTTCTAGAGAGGATTATTTAAAGGATTTGGTACAAATATGAAATTTATCATAGCATACCATCCATAGTAAGATGGGAGGATAGAGAGAGTCAACCAAGTGATTGAGGAGATGTTGAGAATGTATGTGATGGATAAGCCATCTAAGTGGGAATATTAACTACATTTGGTTTAATTTTACTATAATAATGGGTATCAAGCTTCATTGAAGATGAGCCCATTTGAAGTTGTATGGTAGGAAATGAAATACTCTAGTGAGTTGGAACAACCCAACCAACATAGTAGTACATGGACCTGAATTTCTCAAGGATATGGAAGACGAAATGGTTAAAATTAAAAATAATTTGAAGGCAACACAAGATAAACATAAGAGTTATGTATATAATAAAAAGATAGCTAGAGAATTTAAAGTGGGAGAGCATGTGCTTTTGAAAGTAAATCCCAAGAAGATATCATCAAAGTTGGGAAGTTGTAAAAAGATAGCAACTCGATTTTGTGGTCCAATTGAGATATTCAAAATAATAGGGCCATTTTCATACATGCTTGCATTTCTTGCTTCCATGAATGTGGATAATGTATTTCATGTCTCTTTGTTGAAAATGTATGTACATGATCCTAACCATGTTATTGATTGGAATTTGATCTAGATGGGGCCAAAAGGATACTTTCAGGTCCATTCAATGCACATATTGGACATAAAATTCAAAATTCTATGGAATCAAGTCATAGAACTAGTAAAAGTTCAACGAACCTACTACAGTCCTAAAGATGATACTTGGGAGCATGAAACTACTATGTAGGAAGAGTACTTGTGATTGTTTGAATAATTTTGAAATTTTGATTTATGTTTTGTATATGCACTGAGGACAGTACCAAAATAAGGGGGATGGGAATGTAATACTCTGGTTTTGAGACCCCATATTAAATAATGAATTTTTTTGTTTTATGAAAGGATGGAGTTGTTGGTTTTGGATCGTGATTAGCTTTCTGATTTAGAGTTCTTTTTTTCAGCCATGTTTACACCCCATGAATACTTTAAACCTCAGAATAATGTACACTCCTCCATGTGGGGGAGTGTAAGGGGGGTTACCCCCCCTGCATGGTCTGGGGGAAAACAGGCCCCCGACGGGGGTTTGGGGGATAACGTTCCCTGATGGGGGTTTGGGGGCGAAGCTCCTGAAGGAAATTTTTTCTTGTAAATGTATATTGTAGTTTCATTGTAAATCTAGACCATTCATTATAAGGTTGCAGATCTGACGGTAGAAGTTATCTTAGGGTTTTTTTTCCCTAGAAGGAAACGCTCTTTTATTAGGGAAATGTATTGTGACTATGTGTCACTGTGAATATTGTATTTTGAGAGACGTGATTGTGAGAGAAAGAAGAGGAATTTACAGCGGGTGTGTTGTAGGTTGTATCCATTCATTTTGTTGGATAATAATAAAGGAAGGACCTGACAATTTCTCTAGTGGATGTAGCCCACACTGGGTGAACCATGTATATGTGTCTCTATTGTATTGCGTATATTTTGTTCTTTATTTCCACATTTGTTTTATTTTATTTCTCCGCGATCCTATTTTTCTAACAACTAGTATTAGAGAAAAAGGTAACTTATAGGAAAACAGGGTTCCTAGTTCAAGTGGAAGCAATGGCGGAAGATGGAAAGTTTAGGGTCGAAAATTTTTACGGCCAAAACTACCAGTTATGGAAGATGCATATTGAAGATTATTTATATTAGAATGATCTATTCCTACCATTGGGTGGAATAGAAAAGAATTCGACAACCATGAAGGATGAAGAATGGGACATTCTTGATAGAAAGGCTCTAGGAATGATACGACTGAGCCTGGCAGTGTCAGTGGCTTTTAATATTTTGAAAGAAAAGAAAACAAAGAAGTTGATGGACGCATTCGATAAACTGTATGAAAAACCCTCAGTGCCCAATAAGGTATTTCCAATGAAAATATTATTTAATATGAAGATGTCAGAAGGTGGGTCTATTCGAGATCATTTAAATGAATTTAATACGGTTACTAATCAGCTAAGTTCTCTAAAATTGGACTTTGATGATGAGGTCAGGGATCTTCTAATCTTGTTCTCATTGACAGAAATTTGGAATGACTTGGTCATGGATGTAAGTAACTATGTCTCTAGTTCAAACACTTTAAAATTTGATGATGTTGTTGGTGTTATCCCTAGTGAGGAAATGTGATAGAAAAACACTTGTGAGACATCAGGTAATGCATTAGACATGGAGAACAGAGGAAGACAAAAGGATAGAGGAAAGGGCTCAAAGAACCATGATAATTCTAGGAAAGGAAGATCCAAATCCAAACTCGGAAAGATAGAGTGCTAGAATTGTGGGAAGAAAGAACATCTGAGGATAGATTGCAGAGCTCCAAAGAAACAAAGATATGGACATCAGGAGAAAAATCAGGAAGCAAATGTACCAGGTGATGTGTTACAAGATTCTTTGATTATTTCTATAGATAATATTTATGAGTCTTGGGTAGTAGATTCAGGGGCTTCATTTCATTCCACGCCTCATAGGAAACATTTTCTATATTATGTTCAAGGTGATTTTTCACAGGTTCATTTGGGTGATGATGCACCATGCAAAATTGTTGGAATGGGAAAAGTAAAAATAAAGCAAAGGAATGGAAATAAGTGGTTGTTGAAAGAGGTAAGACATGTTCCATATCTAAGGAAAAATATAATTTCAATAGGGAAGTTGGAAAGTGAAGGTTGTATATCCATATTTACAGAAAAGGCATGGAAGGTCACCAAAGGATCATTGGTGATAACAAAAGGAGAGAAGGTAGGTACATTATGTTTATGTACTGGTAATCCTGACTCTTCTATCTCTTTAGTTTCTACAGGAGTGGATACAACATTGTGGCATCATAGGATTGGACACATGAGAGAGAAAGGGATGCATATACTTCACAAAAGAAATTTGTTTCCATATCTTAAACAAATTGATTTGGATTTATGTGAGCATTTTGTTTATGGAAAATAGAAGAGATTCATATTTCTTAGAGTTGGAAAAGAAAATAAGCATGAAATGTTAGAGCTTGTGCATAAATATGTATGGGGACCAACTCATGTATCATCTCTTGGTGGATCTCATTATTATGTTACTTTTATTGATGATGCAACTAGAAAAACTTGGGTTTATTGCATTTGACAAAAATCTAATGTTTTTTATACTTTTAAGAAATGGAAAGATTTGGTTGAGAATGAGACATGAAAAAGGTTGAAGCGTATCAGATCAAAAAATGGAGGTGAATATTGCAGCAAGGATTTTGATGATTTTTGTTCATACCATGGGATTCGTAGAGACAAGACAGTTTGAGGAACATCACAAGAAAATAGTGTGTCGGAAAGGATGAACATGACAATCATGGAGCATGAAAGGAGTATGATATTGCATGCTGGTTTGCACTTACAGTTCTAGGAAGATACTATAGATATTTTCATTTACTTAATAAACAGAGGACCTTCAAGCTCTTTGGATGGTGTAATTCCAGAGGAGGAATGGACAAGTAAAAAGGAAAACTATTATTTTTTGAAGACTTTTGGTTGCGAAGCATTTGTCCATATTGATAAAGAAAATATAACAAATCTTGAGGCATAATCCAAGAAGTGTACCTTTATTGGATACGATGTTAATGATTTTGGTTATCTCTTATGGGATTATGAAAATAAAAAAATTATTAGGAGTAGAGATGTCATATTCAATTTGAAGGCCATGTACAAAGATCAGTTGCAGGGAAAGATACAAGAAAAAGAAAAACCATAATACAAGTGCTTGATGAGATCACTGAAAAATAAATTCAAAATGAACTAGAAAATCAAAATGTACAACAATAGGAGAAACATGTACCTGAAACTCCTGCAAGTGTTGTTAGAATATATACCAAGTTAATTAGACCCCTTGAATGATAATATCCTTCATTGTATTATTTATTGTTGATTGATTCTGGTGAGCCATAATGTTATGAAGAGGTAATGAAAGTAGACACCAAAAAGAAGTGGGAGCAAGGAATGAAAGAGGAAATGGATTCCCTGGTAAATAACCAGACTTGGGATGTGGTTCAGTTTCCTGCAGGAAAAAGAATGTTACAAACTAAATGGGTTTGCAAGTTGAAGGAAGAAGATGGAGGGAAAAAATAGTACAAGGCTAGACTTTTTGTAAAGGGGTTTGCACAAAAGAAAGGTATAGATTTTGATGAAATATTTTCTCCTATTATTAAAATGACTTCAATTAGGACTATTTTAAGTCTTGTGGAAATAGAATATTTGCATCTTGAACAGTTATATGTAAAAACAACTTTTCTCCATGGGGATTTGGAGGAATAGATTTATTTGCAGCATCCACAAGGGTACGAGGTCAAAGGGAAGAAGAATTTGGTATGAAGGTTGAAGAAGATATTGTACGGCCTAAATAAACCTCCAAGGAAGTGGTATTTGAAGTTTGGTAGGTTTATGACTGTTACACATTATTTTTTTCATCTTGGTGATCCATTGACAAACATGTGTTCATGTTCCAAAAAGATCCTATCTTCATGAGAAAGGTGATTGACTTCTTCTTATCAAAAACCCTATTAAGGAGGGTCGTTGCAGGTTGAATCATAAGTGGGGTGCGATGATGACTGGTTGTCGTAATCTATCCTAAAACTATTTTGTAATGTCTTTGCATGTTTCTCTACAATTGGGGTGCGACGATGTCAAAAGGATAAGAAAATGTTGACCTTCATGAAAGTACTAGAAGAGCATCTTCTAGAAGATGAGGTGGCATCTGTATGGTTGGGATCCTACTCGCTTCTCTGATTTGGTGGGATCATCCTAATCTATTTAACCATCTCTCTTTAACCTATATAAAGAGGGATTTATCATGGAAAAGGCTAAGTTTAATGAGGGTTGAATTGGCTAAGATTGTATGGAAAATTATGCATTGGATCATTCTTGAGAGCCTCATTTCAGTTCATCAAGTCATTGTGGATAATCTTCATCCAAGATTGAAGCAAGTGTGTGTGTTGGAGAAAAGGGTCATCAGAAGGGGACCTTGTGACATCAAGGCTTTGGTTGTAATATCCACTTTCATTATTATATAATACAGTGATATGTTTTTTTCCCGTAAAACTTGTATTGTTTTATTGTATGATTCCTTGATCACATACATAGGTTCTCTTTGAGTATGATGTATTTATTTCACTTTGGTTGGCTTGTGTTCCCTTGAATATCCATCATCATAGGAGCACTGGAGTGGAGCTAGGATGACAATGGAAAGGAAAAAATATATTTAAATGGTATGTTGCATATCCCTTGTTAGATAGTAAACTCAATGATCGGAGCTTAGGGAAAGCGTCATGTTTTGTTCTATTTTGTTCTAGATCTAGGTTGATATAGGGATATTTGTTTGTGTCCTCATTTACCGATAAGTCCCATAACAATGACAAAACAAGGTTATAGTAGATGTCATTCTTATCACTGTGTTTATTTTAAAAGGATAGAAAATGGAAACTATATTATCTTTCTATTGTATTTAGATGACATGCTTGTTGCAGGGTCTAATATGCAAGATATAAATGTGCTCAAGAAGAAATTAGCTAATTCATTTTCAATGAAGTATTTGATTGCTGCAAAGAAAATCCTTGGTATGAGAATAACAAGAGACATGAAAAATCACAAATTGACATTGTCTCAAGGTGAGTACATAGAGAAGGTGTTGGAGCGGTTTAGAATGTAGAATGAAAAACTAGTTAGTACACCTTTGGCCAACCATTTCAAATTAACTAAGGAAATCTGTCCCAAGTGTTATCACTGAAATTTCATCCGCACAGGGTGACAAGAACTCCGCATCATCAGCACAGAAAAACAGTCGTTCATGGCACAAGGATTAATTCCACAGCACAGCAAAAGGGTCAAAACTATGCAAAATGGCCAAAAAATTAAAAAGCGCTATGCACCCACTGGGTACGCGCGCGCACGCGCGCAACATCTTCGTATCTGGAGCGCATATGCGCGGCTGTGGGGTGAAAAACCCGCGCGCCTGCCAAACGACACATTTATGAAGCTGGTCGGCCTCCCAACCACTAATGGATCGGCTCCTAAGTCGATTTGACATCAAATCCGAGCTCAATCTGCGTGGGGAGGCTGGTCAAAGACCTAATTGTGCCCTAAAGAGCCCCTTTTCACATTCAAAAGA
>ML779464.1:684341-723629 GCA_009831015.1 Picea engelmannii
ATTCAAAGTGCTATTTCTGTTGCTATTTCGTATATCATTTCTGTGTATTGTGAAGATTATGCTGGATATTTTACTGTTATTCTGTCATTTCTAGCATTTCGTTTCTGTTCTGCATATTTTATATATCTGGTATCTTGCAATTTGTGCCAAGTTGAAGTGTGAACAGAAAAATTAATGGGCAATTTTCAAATAACCATAACTTTTTGCTCAAGACTCGGAATTGAGCAAGGGAGAAGGTGTTGGAAAGTTGTTGGATAGTATATTATAAATATTCACTCAGAAAATTGATCTGGGTGTTCAATTTTCCAGGAAATCAGAAGAAATAATTCTGATATATTATTGAACCAGAATGGTTCATATTTTCATGAAACTGTTGAACAGTTAGCCTGACAAAGTTTTCTTGGATGCACATTTTGCATAGTTAAAAACAAAGAGATAAGGTTAGGATCAACAAAGAGTCTAGAAGAATGGATTATGCACAAGGAAATTGAAACCAAGAAGATGATATTAGAGGGATGGATTTCCATTTGGGCATTGAAGGAACAAACTCCAATGGACATGGAGAAGGAAGGGATGAAAACATGAATATGGTAGAGACCATTAAAAATTTGCAGAAAGATGTTCAAATCCATAAAGATGATAATGAAAGTCTTATGATAGCCAAGGAGAAGAAGTATGACTTCAAAATGAAGTTAATGAAGAGCTTGATCATAATAGAAAAAAAAATGGATAAGGAGAGTGGATCATGCAAATCAGGAAGTCATAGGTCTCCTGATGAGAAAAGAAGAGAAAGAGGTGTTATTAGAAATCACCATCACTCCTTGAGGAATTCCAATAAGAGAGCACAAAATAGCTCAAGTCCATTCCCTGTCAGGAAGCATAAGGGGTATGGGGTGAATGAGCTACAAGGAGAAATGAACAAAATCAAACCTCCTACATTTGATGGTGAGAACAAGAAGGATGAATATGCAGAGACATGGTTGTTGGGCATGAGAAAGTATTTTCAATTGCATAATTACTCTTGTCATGCAGAAGGTAGAATTTCCATCTATCAACTCAAGGGAAAGGCATCCATGTGGTGGGATCAACTTGTGCAGGTGCAACACATTAAAGACAAGAGTGTTACTTGGAGGGAATTCAAGAAGTATTTTGAGAAGAAATACTTGAATAAGATATACTATGACAAGAAAATGAAAGAGTTCTTTGATCTCAATCTTGGGAGTATGACCATAGATGAATATGATAGAAGGTTTTTAGAACTGCTGAAGTATGTTTCTTTCATTAAGGATGATACAGTTAAGATTCAAAGGTATTTGAGTGGATTTCCATCATTCATTAGTGACAAAATACAATATGATGATCCCAAGACATTGGAGGAGACCATAAGGAGATTTAAATGCCTTTATGATCAGAAAAAAGCAAGGCCAAATTTCAAAAAATCTTGGGAAGAAAAAAACAAATTCAACATGGATCAGAGGAAGAAGGGAACTAAGCCACCATTCTTCAGAAATAATAATCAGGGAAAACCAACTTCTAGAGAACCCAAAATGATTGAGACAAGGGGTCAAAGGCCAAGGCAACCACCTATTCAATGTTGGGTTTGTAAAGGAGATCATATGTTCAGAGATTGTCCTCACAGAGGTGAAAAAGTGAAGTTTGTTCACAATATACAGTAAGATGAAATAGTGGAGGACATGGGAAAAAATGTACCAAGGATTTATGCAGCTCTGGACAACAATCAAGCAGAGTATCAGTCACATATGATTGAAGTAGAAGGTATGATTAACAACCAAACCATTGTTATTTTAATTGATTCAGGAGCTAGTCATAGTTATAAATATCCTAAGATGGTGGAAAGATTTCATTTTCCAAGAAGAAAGCATGGAAAATCTTGGTTTGTGCAACTGGCTACCTGATCCATAAGAAAAGTTAATGAGATGGTTAAGTAATGTCTTATGGACATGAATGGAGTAAACACTAGGGAATATTTGAACATATTGCCTTTAGGTTCCTATGAATGTCTAATTTGGATGGATTGGTTGGACCAACATCATGCTATCCTAGACTATCATAATAAGGCAATTACTTGCTTAGATGAGGAAGGGAATGTAAGGAAAGTGCAGGGAATTCCCAGGGCAGTAACCATCAGAGAAATTTCAGCATTGTAGCTAGAGAAATGTTATAGAAAAGGGTTTCAAATATTTGCAGCTCATATGGAAGAGACACCTAAAGATAAGGTTCCAAATTTGGAATATTATGTAGTCCTGGAATATTTTGAAGATGTGTTCAAGGAGGTACCAGGACTACCCTCAAAGAGAGATATTGATTTCTCTATAAATTTAATGCCTAGAGTAGCTCCAGTGTCAAAGACTCCTTACAGAATGAGTACACCAGAGCTAAAGGAGTTGCAAATGCATCTTGAATAACTTCTGAATAAGGGGTATATATGCCCAAGTGTGTCACCTTGGGGTTCCCAAGTATTGTTCATGAATAAGAAATATGGGACATTAAGATTGTGCATTGATTTCAGACAGTTAAATAAAGTGACTATAAAAAAAAAGTATCATCTTCCAAGGATTGACAATCTCTTTGATCAATTGAAGGATGCAAAGATAGATCTCAGGTTAGGATACCATCATGTAAGGATTAAAGAGGAAATATCAGCAAGACCACCTTCAGGACAAGGTATGGTCATTATGAGTTCACAGTGGTGTCATTTGGGTTATCAAATGCACCAGTTGTTTTCATGTGCTTAATGAATGGTGTTTTCCAAGATTATTTAGACAAGTTTTTCATTGTCTTTTTGGATGACATCCTTGTATATTCCAAGTTAGAAGAAGAGTATGAGAATAATTTGAGGATGGTGTTGCAAGTATTAAGAGAGCATAAGTTGTATGCCAAATTGAGGACGTGTTCATTTTATCAGAAGCAAATTCGTCATTTGGGACACATCGTTTCAAACGATGGGATAACAATGGATCCTGAGAAGATAGAAGCCATTAGAGAATGGTCAGTGCCAAAGAATGTGATAGAGGTCATATCATTCATGTGCCTTGCAGGATTCTATAGGATATGTATTGAAGGATTCTCAAATATTGCACACCCCATCACTTCCTTGCAAAAGAAGGGTGTAAAGTTCCAGTGGACATTGGATTGTGAAAAGTGTTTTCAACACTTGAAACAATTATTGGCAAGTGCTCAAATACTAAGGATTGCAGACCCAAATTAAGACTTAATTGTATGAATTGATGCATGTAAAGAAGGACTCGGTGGAGTCCCCGGTCAAAATGGGTTTGTTATATGTTATGAATCAAGGAAGTTGAAGGAGCATGAAAGACACTATGCCACTCATGATTTGGAGTTGGAAACCAGAGTGCATGCCTTGAGGAAATGGAGACACTACCTCATGGGGAAAAGGTTTGAACTGAGGAGAAACCATAATGGTATGAAATATTTATTTGATTAACCAACTCTTAACGTAGGCAAAGCAGATGTTTAGAATTTCTAAGTGAATATGACTTTGATATAAAGCATATCAAGGGGAAAGAGAACACGGTGGTTGATGCACTCAACAAAAAAGTGCATGAATTGCATTCTACAACCATTATCATTTACCAATTAGATTTGAAACAAAGAATTATAGAGGCTGCCAAATCAGATTTGCAATACAAGGAATTAGTGAGAAAACCACAACAAGGTAATTTGCAGCAGAAAATTGAAGAATACAAGCTATATAATGATGAAATTCTCATGTACAGGGGAAGAATTTATGTACCTAATTACCAGGAATTGAAAAATATGATATTGAGAGAAATGAATAATGTGCCTTATGCTAGGCACCCAAGTCATCAGAAAACTATTGTAGTTGTCAAAAGCCAATATTATTGGCCAGGCATGAAGAAAGTAGTTGATGATTTTATTGCCAAAAGTTTGGAATGTCAAAAGGTAAAATCTTAACATAGACACCCAACTAGTTTTCTACAACCATTACCCATTCCTGAGTGGAAATGGGAAGTTGTAACAATGGATTTCATCACCAAACTTCCCATAAGAAACAAGAACCATGATTCTATCATGGTAGTGGTGGATAAGCTTACTAAAGATGCCCATTTTATTCTAGTTAAGCTCACTCACAAGCCAACCAACATTGTTGATGTTTGTATGAGAGAAAATAATAGATTACATGGTATACCAAAGATAATTGTGTCTGACAGAGATCCAAAATTTACCTCAAAATTTTGGAAAGGATTATTTTATGGATTTGGAACAAATTTGAACTTTAGTACAACTTTTCATCCAGAATCAAATGGATAAACAGAGAGGGTGAATCAAGTGATTGAGGATATGTTGAGGATGTATGTGATGGATAAACCATCAAAATGGGAAGACTACCTACACTTGCTAGATATTTATTATAACAATGGGTACCAAACATCTCTAAAGATGAGCCCATTTGAGGCACTTTATGGCAGAAAGTGCAACACACCAGTAAGTTGGGATAACCTAGCAGATAGAGCAGTGGTTGGGCCAGATTTTCTCAGGGAAATGGAGGAGAAAATGATACAAATAAAGAAAAATTTAAAGACTTCCCAAGATAGGAAGAAATGCTACGCTAATAAGGAAAGAACTCATAGGGAATTTAAAGTGGGAGACAATGTATTTTTGAAAGTTCAATCCAACAGAAGTTCCCTGAAGTTGGGAAATTGTTCAAAGTTGGCATCTCGCTATTGTGGGTTGTTTGAAATCCTAGAGAGGATTGGTATGGCAGCTTATATGATTGCATTGCCTACATCTATGTCTGTTCATAATGTATTCCATGTATCATTGCTCAAAAAATATATACCTAATGCTAATCATGTTATTGATTGGAATGTGATTCAGGTGGAGCAAGAAGGCGCTTTCCAAGTGCATCTGGTACACATTCTAGACCGGAAAATCAAATATCTCTAGAATTGATCCACAGGGATTGTAAAGGTCGAATGGACCTGGTAAGATTCCGAGGACACTACTTGGGAGCATGAGGATGTAATGTGGGCAGAATACCCACATCGTTTTCATGATTTTTCAAATTTTGTTGTATATGAGTACATAATGCACTGAGGAAAGTGCATAAATAAGGGGAAGGGATTGAAATATCCCTAGGCCGAGCCTAATTGTAATGTAAATGAAAATTTGCTTAAGCTGGTGAGTTGTTTGATATCATTTTTGTATGCACATTTCATGGCATAGTGCATGCATGTACTACACAGTAAAATGAGGAAGTGTGAAAATTATAAGATATTTTGCGCAACAACTTAAGTGCGCGCGATTTTGACGCCAGGGAGCCTTTGTGTATATGCTATGTTTTATAGGCTGGTGAGTGATGCAGACCCCCTACCTCAGCAGGGTCCACTGACCTCCCGGTCTCTAGATCGCTCTTCTTCTGAGCCGAATTAGCTCTTTGGGCTCTTTCTAGAACCCTTTGAACAAATCCACAGGTCCCCCTTTTCTCCTCTGGCATAGGCCTTTAAAAAAATTTGTGCGCGCGCCCTTTTTCCTTGGCTCTCTTCTCTCTATTCTGACCCAACATACCTTTTGGGTTATTTGGGGTTTTGCGACTCATGTGAGAAAATTCTCCTGGGCTCCTTGTCCTCTTGGGCTTCCGGTCTCCAAAATGCCAAAAAGGCACAATGCCTCAACTGGCTCCTCCCTTAGCCTTTCGGGTCTTCGCATTTCATGGTTTCATGAGTTAGAACTCCTAGGCTCCCGACTCCTGGCCTCTTGAGTACGTGGTACCCAGAATGATGAAATGATGGCCCGCAATAATATTCCACCAACTTTTCACGATTCGGGGAATTGCGAGGTGAGCGTTCTCCCTTCTGTACTCTGTCGTTCAAATCATCGATCGTCGAAATGCTAAAATGTCCCGGCAAGTGCCCCTTTGGGGTTTCACGATTCGGGGAATTGTGAGGTAAGGCTCCTCCTATCATCTGTCTTTCAACCTTCTGGTTCCCAAAATGCTGAAATAGCCGCTTCTTTCAGGACTGAAATCTTTCGGGCCTTCTCCCAAATCCTGACCACCTTCCATGGGTCCACAACCCTATTCCAAAGGCCCATCGTGTTTTGTGACTTCGGGACTTTCTATGTCAAGTTCCCGGCTCCTTATCCTCAGAACATTCGAAAAGTCGATCCTCGAAATGACAAAATCCTTGGCTGCTTTCTCCTCCAAAGGATGCGTCGTGTTCGTGACCTCGGGGTTTTCATCCCCAAGAGCTCAGATTCCTTGTCTCTAGGACTTCTGAAATCCCAAATCCCAGTATGCCGAAATATGATCCTATCTTTGTGACCCGACAATACTCCTCCTATGTTTTCAAGAATTCATGTTTCAGAACTTTACGAATCCCGACACAACAATCCTTTTTCCTCTCATACTTCCGGTATCCGAATTACCAAAGTACCGAAATCCCAAAACTCCAGTCCTCCTTCTCTTGAGCAAGATCAACGGTTGTGAGCCTCCCTGATCCAATGGCTCAGATCCTTTTTGGATCTCATGGGTCAAGAGTTCTGAACTCTCACCCCTACATCTTCCGGTAGCCGAAATACCGAAATGCCCTTTCGGGGATTTCCCCAAAACCTCAACTATATGCACCTTTTCGGGACTTTGGGATTCACGATTTCATGAATCCTCCGTGACAAATGTTTTCTCCTTCGACCTCCTGGTATATGAAACCCCGATATGTCAAAATGCCAAAGTTTCTGTTCCAAAGGAAATTCACATTTCGCGACTTCGGGGTTTTCACCGTGAAGTGCCCCGGTCTCTTGTCATTGGGATTCCTGAAATGTTGAACCCCGAAATGTTGAAATCTGATGGCTCCACTCCTTTGCATACGAGGATTAAACCTCATGCAGATCCTCTTGGATCCGATGTCTATTGGTCCGTGCACCCAGATCTGATGGTAGCTGCAGCTCTTTCTTAAGCATGTATTTTCTTCCCTCTCTTGGGAAGATTTTCTGAAATATCAAAGGCCTCGACCTTTGCTTCCTCTGCGATCCTGATGGGTTTGGACCTCACTTTATTTTTGAAAACACTGTCCCTCTTGAGGTTTATCAAACTATGAAACTTCAAAGAGTTTCTCAACCTTCTACTCCTTTCTTTTGTTTCTCTTTGTGCAAAGGTACGGTTCCTCCTGAGTTTTAGGACTTATAATAAGTCCACCCTCACACACTCCTTGTGCTATAGAGTATTTCGCTAAACTCAGATCCGAAGTATTTCTTGTAAAGAAACGCTTCATGCCCTCCTGGAATTCTTTGGATCAATGCACACCTTCCAGAGAATTTCTCCACAGAGTGTTCAATAGCTCTGTGAGTGTCTTCTCTTTGACACTTCCCCTTCCTTGGAACTCGAAATGGAGTTCTCTAGTGCACTCTTTGCACTCACTCAATGCCCTCCTGGAAAATTATTTACAGAACCTTGAGTAGTTCTGTTTCTTTTCTATGCCTTCCTTTGCACAGTTCCTTGTCCTCCAAGGTGTTTAGAAACCTCGAGGCTCATCCTTGAATCTGTGAATCTTTCTGGTGTGCACTCCTTGCATGTTATTTCTGAGTCCACAGAGCTCAAATGTGCACTCCTCGTGCTGGCTACAGAACTTCCAGTGTTATGTTGTGCACTCCTTGCACGACGTAAAGAACCCAGACATAAATTACAACCCAATCAGATAGATAATAAAATATATCTATAACCTATATCTACAGTATACAGGTGACACTCAAATGCATAAACATACACAGACAATTCATGGGCAGGAAAAAATACTCTTTCTATTCATTTACAAATTCCTATACAAATGTTTACAAAGGCTGGACTGTCACAAGTCTTAGCTCTCTCTTGAGACCTCTCTACCTGAGAACTCTCTCCCTAACTCTCTACTCCAATTTCTTCATTACAAAATGGGGGCTCTCTCGATATTATCCTCAACCAGCGTCTCTGAGCTATCGCTATCACCGAGTTCCTCCTACAACTACATTACATAAATGGATGTTCAGCTTCCTGATAGATCTGGACTTAGCTATAGGTAACCATTTAAGGAAACCTCAACCACTTCCTGAACAGCTATGTGGTCTGGCACTAAAAGCCTTACAACATTTATTTAAATTTCAAATTTCAAAATTGAGAGGCCTGTGCCTCTCCCTTTCTCCATTAATGCGTGTTGGATGTGTTGGTTGGCTGCCATGTTGTTGACATGGAGTGATGCTCCTGCATCATACTCCTTAGCTAGAAAAATCATGAGCTCCTCTTCTCCAGTGTTGAAATCCACCTAGATCCAAAACTTTCCCTTGGAGCTTTCCATCTTCTCCTCTCCAGCTATGTTGTTGTTTTTGTTGTTGCTTCTTCTTCCCTGCTGCTCTTGTAGGTTCCCTGTTGTTTAGCTTCTCATTGCTGACTACTTTTGCTGCTGAACTCAACATCGACCTTCTGATTTCTTCAATTACCTTGTCTAGCTACTCTAGTGGTTGGCTCTTTGTATGCATTCTTCTCTGCTGCACTTTTGTCTTATGAATGGGCAGATTTGTTTGACCTCCCATGTTGTCTTTATCTCTCTTTATGGCACTGAGTGGCCACTTTGTTGTAGACTCTAGCTCTGCAGTCTCCTTACTGAACTGCTGCTCAAATTCTTCTTGTGGTAGTTCTGCTGCTTCCATTTCTTCTATTGGCATACTTTCAACTTCTTCCAACTTCTCCTACAGCAGGTATGCTCCACTACCTTCTTCAAACTTAGCTTGTTGGATGTGGAAGATTTGTACCATCATCCTTCTCTCTAGGGCTTCCAATTCTTTGCATAGATCAACAAAATATGTGTTGTCTGCTTCTTCTTCTGTTACAGGCTTCAGTGTTGCATTCATCTCTGTTTCAGCTTCCTGGCTGAAAATTTTGAGCCATTATGTTGAACGCTCATCCTTTTTCCCTTGGGAAAACATCATTGTCTGCTCCACTTCTTCCTCCATGACAGTTTCTGCTGGTCATCTCTCTTTTGTTCCTGCATCAGCAACACATGCTCTGGACTCAACTGGGCGACTTGGTAGGAATACTTGAATTCCCCCAATCATCAAAATCCTCTTCTCTTTCTCTCCTATCAGCACTCTGTGTTGATCTGAACTCTCCTTTGAGTTCATGAGACTTTTAGACAGTCTCATCACCTTTCCCCTACCCACCTAGAAGTCTATGAGACATTCTGATCCCATCTCATTTCCCACCTAGCAATCTGAACTTTCAGCACTGCTCCCCTGGCAGTATGCGAGACCTTTTGTTGATATCTTCCCATTGCCTACCTAGCAACTCAAAAGTTCACTTCTTCCCACCTAGCAGTTTACCAGATCAATCGATCCCACCTTCATTAACACTCCTTGCTGACCTAAACTCATCCCTAAGTTCATGAGACTTTCAAACAGTCTCATCTTCTCTCCCTTGCCCACTTGGAAATATGAGATTTCTGCCCTGCCCACCTGACAGTTTATGAGATCTTCAGCTAATCTCATACCATTTCCCTCCTGGCAATATGAATTTCCACTAATGTCCTCCCGACAGTCTATGAGATCCTCCAATGATTTCATCTCATTGCCCACCTGACAATTCAAAAAATCATCTCTATCCTCCTGACAGTTTATGAGACTTGAAACTGATCTCTCTTCCTCATCACTGAGGGTTTCTCCAACTTCTGGCTCACAGATGCAAACCAACTCTGTGTCATTGAGGCTTTCAACATACCTCAACCATATTTTCAACAACCTTTGTTGTCCTTTGGCCAACAACTCCTTGACCGGCCACTCACCTTCTTTTTCATGAGCCATTCATACACCCATCGTGTTCTTGCACTCTGTTGCATTATTAATGCAAGCTGCTCCATTCTCGCTCTTATCTCAGTGAGTTCTTTGTCAATTTATGCTTTGGTTTTCTACTGGTGGTCTCCTCTTCCACCACGCTCATGGCCTTCAGTAGCCATCTCTATCTTTACCTTCTATTTTCCCTCTTGGAAAAATTATGGATCACTCTATGCCAGAGAGCATCTCCATCTTCTCCTACAACTCACCTGGCTATCTATTGACTGTTTCACCCTCAAACAATCACCACAGAGAATTATTACTCTGTCTCCTTTCACCTGCTATATACAGATGAATCTCTTCTTCTGATTCCACTCATTGTTACCAGAATTTCTCCTACCATCTCTCCTTTGTCTGTGAAGAAAGTAACGGTCTCGTCTTTTTCTTTTGTCTGAAATCTACAGACAAAAATCTGCTCTAATACCACTTGATGTGTATCAGATTTTTTTTCTTCTCCTTCTCTACCACCTTCTGCCCATAGTATACAAACATAAAGTAGCTCTGATACCACTTTTTGATGTAGACCCCCTACCTCAGTAGGGTCCACTGACCTCCCAGTCTCTGGATCATTCTTCTTCTGAGACGAATTATCTCTTTGAGCTCTTGCTAGAACCCTTCGAACAAATCCATAGGTCCCCCTTTTCTCCTCTGGCACAGGCCTTCAAAAAAATCTGTGCGCGTTCCCCTTTCCCTTGTTTCTCTTCTCTCTATTCTAACCCAACATACCTTTTGGGTTTTTTGGGGTTTCGAGACTCCTATGAGAGAATTCTCTCCAACTCCTTGTCCTCTTAGGCTTCCAGTCTCCGAAATTCCGAAAAGGAATAATGCCTCAACTGGCTCCTCCCTTACCCTTTCGTGTCTTCGCGTTTCATAGTTTCGCGAGTCAGAACTCCCAGGCTCCCGAATCTTGGCCTCTCGAGTACCCGGTACCTGGAATTCCAAAATGATGGCCCACGATAATATGCCACCGCATTTTCATGATTCGGGGAATTGCGAGGCGAGCGTTCTCCCTTCTGTACTCTGTCATTCAAATCGTCGGTTGTCGAAATGACAAAATGTCTCGGTAAGTGCCCCTTCAGGGTTTCACGATTCGAGGAATCGTGAGGTAAGGCTCCTCCTGTCCTTTGTCTTTCGACCTTCAGGTTCCTGAAATTCTGAAATATCTGCTTCTTCTCAGAACAAAATCTTTCGGGCCTTTTCCTAAATCCTGACCACCTTCCACGGGTCCACAACCCTATTCCAAAGGCGCATCACATTTCGCGACTTCGGGACTTTCGATGTCAGGTGCCCAACTCTTTCTCCTCAGAACAACTGAAAAGCCAATCCCTGAAATGCTGAAATCCTTGGATGGTTTCTCCTTCAAAGGCTGTGTCGTGTTCGTGACCTTAGGGTTTTCATCCACAAGAGCTCAGATTCCTTGTCTCTACGACTTCCGAAATCCCGAATCCTGGTATGTCGAAATCTGATCCTATCTTCATGACCTGAAAATACTCCTCCTATGTTTTTGGTAATTCATGTTTTGTAACTTCGCGAATCCCGACACAACAATCCTTTGTCCTCTCATACTTCCGGTATCCGAAATATCGAAGTACCGAAATCCTGAAACTCTGGTCCTCCTTTTCCTGAGAAAGATCAATGGTTGTGAGCCTCCCTGATCCAACGGCTTAGATCCTTTTGGGATCTCATTGGTAAAGAGTTACGAACTCTCACCCCTGCATCTTCCAGTAGCCAAAATATCGAAATTCCCTTAAGGGGATTTCCCCGAAACCTCAACTGTATGGACCTTTTTGAGATTTCGAGATTTGCAATTTCGTGAATCCTCCATGACAAATGTTTTCTCCTTCGACCTCCCGGTATCCGAAACCCTGATATGCAGAAATGCCGAAGTTTATGTTCCAAAGGCAAGTCATGTTTCATGACTTTGGGGTTTTCACTGTGAAGTGCCCCAATCTCTTGTCATCGGGATTCCCGAAATGCTGAAATCGGATGGCTCCACTCCTTTGCATATGAGGATTAAACCTCGTGCAGCTCCTCCTAGATTTGATGGCTATCGGTCTATGCACCCAGATCTGACACCAGCTACAACTCTTTTCTCAGCATGTTTTTTCTTCCTTCTCCTGGGAAGATTTTCTGAAATCTCAAAGGCCTTGACCTTTGCTTCCTCTGTGAGCCTGATGGGTTTGGACCTCGCTTTCTTTCTGAAAATGCTATCCCTCCTGAGCTTTATCAAACTCTGAAACTTCAAAGAGTTTCTCGACCTTCTACTCCTTTCTTCTATTTCTCTGTGCACAAAGGAACGGTTCCTAGATGCATGTAACCATTTAAGGAAACCTCGACCACTTCCTGAACAGTTGCGTGGTATGGCACTAAAATCCTTACAACATTTATTGAAATTTCAAAATTCAAAATTGAGAACGCTGCGCCTCTCCCTTTCTCCATTAATGTGTGCTGGATGTGTTAGTTGGTTGGCATGTTGTTGACATGGAATGATGCTCCTGCATCAGTGAACCAGTTTTGTGATTATTAGGCCAGAGAGCCTAGATGTTAAAGGCCAGTGCACCTACTTTTGTATATGTCTCAACATTAATATAAAATACATCGTTTCACGTAGACCGACCACGATAAAAGAGTATGGGGGACTAAAGTCCATTAGTTAGGGAAAGGGTGGGATAAAAGTTAAGGTAAAGGGGCTAATCTAGGGAGCTTAAGACAAAAAGGAATATTATATTCATATTTATTAAATCATAAAGAATGGAGAATTATTTTATCCTAAGTTCTAAATATGGGGACAAGAGGGCCATAGTAGTTCCCAACATGACAAGTGTCAAGTTGGGGACATGCATACATATTTTTTGGACTTATTTAATTTCCCATCATTCTTTCCATTATTCCTCCCATCATTGGGCCATCCAATCAATCATCCATGAGCATTCAAACACTCATTGAGCTATCTTTCGTACCTTCATGTCACTATACCTAAAATTGTATCCATAGCCATACTTGTTTGTCTACCTAGTTATCTTGGGAGCTAGACTGAAGAAGCGGATTGTCAGACTCGTGGGATATTGAAGAGGCGGGTTGTCAAGCCTATGAGAAATTTCTCTCTGGGTGAGAGAATTGTTGGGAATTGATTTCGTGAAGGTGCTAAACTGCAACTACAGGGTTCTGAGACTTCCTGTCCGATCTATTGCTGATGCCCAGAAAGGAAGTGGGGTAGCCGAAGGAATGTTGAGAAGAGAAGGGGAACACTTCCTAGGGTGGGACAAGCATGTGGGGAATGAGGGAATGTAGGTTGTTAGTTTGATTAGGCACCTGTGATGAAGTCTTTCCTCTTGCATATGATCCTTTAGCCTGGTTAGGAATCCCTTTACCTGGGTGGAGTTTAGTCCCAACTCAAGGGTGACCCACTAGTGAGAGTGATGAGTAGTGTGGTATAAGGCTGGGAGGTTCGTAGAAGGTTTGCATGCATTTGGTGATAGTCTTACCAAGATAAGTGTCAAGTGTGTGATAATTTTACATGTTGCATTATTATTTACATGTTTATTTTTATGGGTTTATCCTATGTGCAGTTATAACTGTCCTTATATTTATGGGTATTGCATGTATATGCTCCATGTTTATGTTTACTGCTATTTCAGTATGAATCAGTGCATTTACATAATGTATTTGTATGTTTATGTTTTATATATGAATTTCTGAAAGAGCTATGTGTGTATATGTTTTAATTCCATCCAGTTTGAAAAATTTATGTGGCATAACTCAGTTGGATGATGGGTATGTTACAGTATGTCCCACAGAGAGAATAAAAGCATTCTTTGGAGTAGCATGGCTCGGCCTGGGTGGTTAGGGAAGTTACAATATGGTATCAGAGTTTCAATTTTTAACACTAAGCCTGGATGGGCCGAGCAAGTTAAGTTGAAGTGAAATGTCACAGAGGATTTATTTCGAAGTGGCCAAATTTCAGTTTGTAGAGCATCCATCATAAAAAGTAACAGTAATTGGGCGGAATTGGGAAAAGGCCCCAATTTTTGTTGTTAAATTCATGGGAAAATGGAGAAATTCATCCATATGGTGAGATATTATTGATTTAATATTTTTTCTAGCAAATTCAGGCTTGGAATTGGTCGAATTTGAAGTCACAGTGAAGCCATGACAGATGGAGTGAGTTTAGTGGTTAAAATTCTCAATTCGTAAATTGAGTTTAGGAGAAATTTATTCCAGAAATGTCAAACAACAATGATTTGTTGTTGTAGAGGTTGAACTGGTGTTATTAGGGTGAAATTGAACAAATTTCATAGTTGCATAATGTCTATCGTAGAAATTGGGAAAACATTAAGCAAAAGCCCCAATTTCTGCAGCGGAATTCACGAGGAATTAATGCACATAAAAATGAATGTGCACAAGTGGGGGCACTAAAACTACATGATGTGCAGTAAAAATATTGTGATATGTAAAAATTGGGTGCAACGTGGAAAATTGTTGGGGTGCTGGTGCGTGCGCTAAATTTTGGCACCGCGTGGAAAAATGTTGGCATGTTGATGCACGCGCTAAATTTTGGCACTGCACGAAAAAATGTTGGCATGCACGCTCGCTAAATTGGCACTGCGTGGAAAAATTTTGGCGTGCTGGTGAGCATGCTGAATTTTGGCATTGCATGGAAAAATGTTGGTGTGTGGGTGCGCGCGCCAAATTTAGCATTGCGCAGTGTGCATGCACATAAAAATGAATGTGTGCAAGTGGGCACACAAAAAATGCATGATGCGCAGTAAAAATCTTGTGATATGTAAAAATTGGGTGACGCGCGGAATATTGTCGGCGTGTTGGCACGTGTGTTAAATTTTGGCATCGCATGGAAAAATGTTGGCATGCTGGTGTGCACGCTAAATTTTGGCACAACGCGGAAAAATGTTGGCATGCTGGTGCGCGAAATAAATTTTGGCATCGCGCGGAAAAATGTTTGTGTGCAGGTGCACGCACTAAATTTAGTATTCTCCAGTGTGCATACGCATAATAAGGTGCATGCAGTGTGAAAACACATAATAATGGCATGCATGGTGTGTGCAGTATTGGCAGAGCGCAGAGGCGTTTCGTTGGTGAACACGCAAAATGAGTAAAAGTTGTCATGTGATAGTGTAGTAAATGGTGCGCGCAGACTATTGGTGCATGGTGGGGGCATACTAAACTTTGGCATGGTACAATGAGTAGAGTGAAATGCATGCAGAATATCAACGGGTGATACAAAATTTTTGCGCAGCAGGTAATAGTGCAAGAACCAAAATTTTGCACGGTGGATATTGATGCACGACACAAAAGTAGTGTGCATCAGTTATTAGTGCGATAGAGAAGTGATGCACAATAGTTATAGATTCGTGGAGCATGAATTAGATTGTGGTGTTTTTTTGCATGCTATATATGTGTGTACAAGTTAAAATATGTGCACGTGAATTCATTTATAGGTTGAACAACAATAGAAAATCAACGATTTTCTATGGCGTTTTATATCATTTGAACGTCATCTTTTTGCAATGCATTTTTTAGGCCCTTAAGAGAATTTCTAGCTACTCAAAAACCAAAAGAATAGAGTGTACCAAGGTACACTAGGTCTTTGGATCTCAAATAAAATATCTCGGAGAGATATTTCTAATGGTGTAAACCATTTGACAAACAAAGCTTTTATATGAAAGTTACAACACAAACAGTGGAGGGTAAATTTTAAGACCCAACTAACTTCAAAGAGCCATAACTTTCTGCTCCAGAATCATATTGAGGCACAAGAGAAGTCAATGGAAATATATTGAACCATAGAAGATATTCCTAGAGCTTAATTAAATTTATGGGCAAGTTAAAAATGTTTAATATGGAAAATAAGGTACTTGTAGCATTCTAGACCAAAAACACGAATTGGCCTAGGACTTCAGCAGGTTGTAAATAGCAACTCGAAACCCAGAAAAAGGTGAAACTTGGACAGAGCATCCATAATATGAATATGAAGAAACCCAATTTAGATCCTACGAAAATTCCAATGGAGTAGGTGAAAAAATGCATAATTACAGCGTAGAGTTGCGCCAAGTTGAAGTGTGAACAGAAAAATTAATGGACAATTTTCAAATAACCATAACTTTATGTTCAAGACTCGGAATTGAGAAAGGGATTAGAAGTTGGAAAGGTGTTGGATAGTAGAATATAAATATTCACCCAGAATATTGATCTGGGCATTAAATTTTCCAGGAAATCAGAAGAAAGAATTATGATATATTATTGAACCAGAATGGTTCATATTTTCATGAAATTGTTGAACAGTTAGCCTGACAAAGTTTTGTTGGCTGCACATTTTGCAGAGTTAAAAACAAATAGATTAGATAAGGATCATCACAGAGTCCATAGGAATGTATGATACACAAGGAAATTATAGCCAGGAAGATGAGATTAGAGGGATGGATTTCCATTTGGGCATTGAAGGAACAAACTCCACTGGACATGGAGAAGGAAGGGATGAAAACATGAATATGGTAGAGACCATTAAGAATTTGTAGAAGGATGTCCAAATCCATAAATATGATAATGAAAGTCTTATGAGAGACAAGGAGAAGCAGGATGACTTCAACATGAAGTTAGTGCAGAGTTTGAACAAAATAGAAAATAAATTGGATAAGGAGAGTGTCTCATGGAAATTAGGAAGTCACGGGTCTCCTGATGAGAAACAAAGAGAAAGAAGTGTTAGAAGACATCACCATCACTCCCCAAGGAATTCCAATAAGAGAGAACACAACAAATCAATTCCATCCCCTGTCAAGAAGCATAAGGGGTCTGGGGTGGATGAGCTATGAGGAGAAATGAACAAAATCAAACCTCCTACATTTGATGGTGAGCACAAGAAGGATGAATATGTAGAGACATGGTTGTTGGGCATGAGAAAATATTTTCAATTGCATAATTATTCTTCTCATGCATAAGGTATAATTTCCATCTATAAACTCAAGGGAAAGGCATCCATGTGGTGGGATCATCTTGTGCATGTGAAAAACATTAAAGAGAAGAGTGTTACTAGGAGGGAATTCAAGAAGTATTTTGAGAAGAAATACTTGACTAAGAGAAACTATTACAAGAAAATGAAAGAGTTATTTGAATTCAATCTTGGGAGTATGACCATATATGAATATGAGAGAAGGTTTTTAGAACTGTTGGTGTATGTTTCTTTCATTAAGGATGAGACATTTAAGATTATAAGGTATTTGAGTGGATTTCCATCATTCATCAGTGACAAAATAAAATATGATGATCCCAAGACAATGGAGGAGACCACAAGGCGAGCTAAATGAATTTATGATCAACAAAAAACAAGTCCAACTTTCCAAAAAGCTTGGGAAGAAAAAAATAAATGCAATATAGATCAGAGGAAGGAGGGAACTAAGCCATCATTCTTCAGAAATAATACTTAGGGAAAACCAACTTATAGAGAACCTAGAATGATTGAGATAGGGGGTCAAAGGACAAGGAAGCCACCTATTCAATGCTGGGGTTGTAAAGGAGGTCATATGTTTAGATATTTTCCTCATAGAGGTGAAAAATTGAAGACTGTTCACAATGTGCAGCAAGCTGTAATAGTGGAGGACATGGGCAGAAATGTACCAAGGATCTATGCATCCATGGACAACAAGAAAGCATATTGTCAGTCACATATGATTGAAGTAGAAGGTATGATTAACAACCAAACCATTTCTATTTTAATTGATTCAGGAGATATTCATAGTTATATAGATCCTAAGATGGTGGGAGGTTTGCATTTTCCAAGAAGAAAGTATGAAAAATATTGGTTGGTGCAGCTGGCTACTGGAGACAAAAGAAAAGTTAATGAGATGGTTAAGTCATGTCTTATGGACATGAATGGACTGAACACTAGGGAAGATTTGAACATATTGCCTTTAGGTTCCTATGACTGTCTAATTAGGATGGATTGGTTGGAACAACATCATGCTATCCTAGACTGTCATAACAAGGAATTTACTTCCTTGGATGAGGAAGGGAGCATAAGGAAAGTGCAGGGAATTCCTAGGGCGGTAACCATCAAAGAAATTTCATCATTGCAGCTAAAGAAATGTTATAGAAAAGGGTGTCAAATATTTGCAGCTCATATGGAAGAGACACCTATAGATAAGGTGCCAGATTTGGAAGATTATGCAGTCCTGGAAGATTTTGAAGATGTGTTCAAGGAGGTACCATGACTACCGCTAAAGAGAGATATCAATTTCTCTATAAATTTAATGCCTGGGGCAGCTTCAGTGTCAAAGACTACTTACAGAATGAGTACATCAGAGCTGAAGGAGTTGCAAATGCAGCTTGAATAATTTCTGAAGTAGGGGTATATATGCACAAGTGTGTCACCTTGGGGTGCCCCAGTCTTGTTCGGGAAGAAGTAAGATGAGACATTAATATTTTTCATTGATTTCAGACAGTTAAATAAAGTGACTGTAAAGAAAAAATATCCTCTTCCAAGGATTGGCAATCTCTTTGATCAATTGAAGGATGCAAAGGTATTTTCAAAGATAGATCTCAGGTTAGGATACCATCATGTAAGGATTAAAGAGGAATATATCAGCAAGATCGCCTTCAGGACAAGGTATGATCATTACGAGTTCACATTGGTGCCATTTGGGTTGTCAAATGCACCAGTTGTTTTCCTGTGCTTAATGAATGGTGTTTTCCATGATTATTTGGGCACGTTTGTCATTGTCTTTTTGGATGACATCCTTGTATATTCCAAGTCAGGAGAAGAGCATGAGCATCATTTGAGGATGGTGTTTCAAGTATTAAAAGAGCATCAGTTGTATTCCAAATTGAGCAAGTGCTCATTTTATCAGAAGCAAATTCATTATTTCTGAAATATCATTTCAAAGGATGGGATGGAAGTGGATCCTGAGAAGATAGAGGCCATTAGAGAATGGTCAATGCCAAATAATATGACATATGTCATATCATTCATGGGCCTTGTAGGATACTATAGGATATTTATTGAAGGATTCTCAAAGATTGCACACCCCATCACTTCCTTGCAAAAGAAGGGTGTGAAGTTTTAGTGGACATTGGATTGTGAAAAGGGTTTCCAACACTTGAAACAATTATTGACAAGTGCTCCAATACTAATGATTTTAGACCCAAATGAAGACTTCATTGTATGCACATATGCATGGAAATAAGGACTTGGTGGAGTCCTCATTCAAAATGGGTTTGTTACATGTTATGAATCAAGGAAGTTGAAGGAGCATGAAAGACACTATGCCACTCATGACTTGGAGTTGGAAGCCATAGTGCATGCCTTGAGGAAATAGAGACACTACCTCATGGGGAAAAGGTTTGAGCTCAGAACAAACCATTATGGTCTAAAATATTTATTTGATCAACCAACTCTAAATGCTAGGCAAAGTATATGGTTAGAATTTCTAAGTGAATATAACTTTGATATAAAGCATATCAAGGGGAAAGAGAACAAAGTGGTTGATGCACTCAGCAGAAGAGTGCATGAATTGCATGCTACAACCATTAGCATGTACCAATCAGATTTGAAACATAGAATTATAGAGGCTTCCAAATCAGATTTGCAATACAAGGAATTAGTGGGAAAATTACAACAAGGTAATTTGCAGCAGAAAATTGAAGAATACAAGCTAGATAATGATGAAATTCTCAAGTACACGGGCACAATTTATGTACCAAATTCCCAGTAATTGAAAATTTTGATATTGAGATAAATTCATAATGTAACCTATGTTGGGCACCCAGATTATCAGAAAACTATTGCAGTTGTCAAAAGCCAATATTATTGGCCATGCATGAAGAAAGAAGTTGTTGATTTTATTGCCAAATGTTTGGAATGTCAAAAGGTAAAAGTTGAGCATAGACACCCAGCTGGTTTACTACAACCATTACCCATTCCTGAGTGGAAATGGGAAGTTGTGACAATGGATTCCATCACCAAACTTCCCAGAACAAACACGCACCATGATTTTATCATGGTACTAGTGGATAAACTTACTAAAGTTTCCCATTTTATTCCAATTAAGATCACTCACAAGGAAGCCAACATTGTTGATGTTTATATGAGAGAAATTGCTAGATTACATGGTATACCAAAGACAATTGTGTCTGACAGAGATCCAAAATTTAACTCAAAATTTTGGAAAGGATTATTTAATGGATTTGGAACAAAATTGAATTTTAGTACAACTTATCATCTAGAATCAGATGGACAAACAGAGAGGGTGAGTCAAGTGATTAAGGATATGTTGAGGATGTATGTGATGGATAAACCATAAAAATGGGAAGACTACCTAAACTTGGTAGATTTTGCTTATAACAATGGGTACAAAACATCTCTAAATATGAGCCCATTTGAGGCACTTTATGTTAGAAAGTGAAACACACCAGTAAGATGGGATAACCTAGTAGATACAACAATGTTGGGGCCAGATTTGCTTAGGAAAATGGAGGAGCAAATGATAAAAATAAAGAAAAATTTAAAGGCTTCCCAAGATAGGTAGAAAAGATATGATAATAAGGGAAGAACTCACGGGGAATTTAAAGTGGGAGACCATGTATTTTTGAAAGTTAAAGCCAACAGAAGTTCCTTGAAGTTGGGAAATTGTTCAAAGTTGGTTGCTCGTTGTTGTGGGTTGTTTGAAATCCTAGAGAGGATTGGTCTGGTAGCTTATATGATTGCATTGCCTGCATCTATGTCTATTCATAATGTATTCCATGTATCATTGCTCAAGAAATATATACCTAATGCTAATCATGTTATTGATTGGAATGTGATTCAGGTGGAGCAAGAAGGCGCTTTCCAAGTGCATCCAGTATGCATTCTGTACCATAAACACAAACATCTTTGGAATCGAGCCATAGGACTTGTAAAGGTCCAATGGACCTGGTATGGTCATGAGGATGCTACTTGGGATCATGAGGATGCAATGCAGGCAAAATACCCGCATCGTTTTGAGGATTTTTGAAATTTTGTTGTATATGAGTACATACTGCACTGAGGATAGTGGATAAATAAGGGGAGGAGATTGTAGTATCCCTAGATAGAACCTAATTTTAATGTAAATGAGAATTTACTTAAGTTGATGAGTTGTTTGATATCATTTTTGTATGCACTTTTCATGGCATAGTGTGTGCATGTACTACGCAGTAAAATGAGGAAGTGTGTGCATTCCAGTATACCACGCACAACAACTTAAGTGTGTGTGATTTTGAGGCTAGGAAGCCTTTGTGTATGTGATGTGTTTTATAGGCTGTTGAGCCATTTTTGTGATTATTAGGCCGGATATCCTAGATGTTAAAGGCCAATGTGCCTACTTTTGTATATGTCTCAACATTAATATAAAATACATCGATGCATGCAGACTGACCACGATAAAAGAGTATGGGGGACTAAACTCCACTAGATAAGGAAAGTGGGGGATAAGAGTTAAGGAAGAGGGTCTAAGCCAGGGATCTTAAGACAAAAAAAAATATTATATTAATATTTCTTAAATCATAAAGTATGGATAATTATTTTATCTCAATTTCTAAAGATGGGGACAAGTGGGCCAAAGTATCTCCCAACATGACAAGTGTCAAGTTGGGGACATGCATACATATTGTTGGGACTTAATTCATTTCCCATCATTCTTTCCATCATTCCTCCCATAATTGGGTCATCTAGTGAATCATTCATGAGCATTCACACACTCATTGAGCTATATTCCATACCTTCATGTCACTGTAGCTGAACCTGTATCCATAGTCATACTTGTTTTTGTACCTGGTTATCTTGGGAGCTCGACTGAAGAAGCGGGTTGTAAGGCCCATGGGATATTGAAGAGGCGGGTTGTCAGGCTTGTGAGCAATTTCTCTTTGGGTGAGAGAATTGTTGGGAATTGATTTCCTAAAGGTGCAAAATTGTAGCTACAGGGCTCTAAGACTTCTTGTTCGTCCTGTTGTTGAAGCCCGAAAAGGAAGTGGAGAAGTCGAAGGACTATTAAGAAGATAAGGGGCACACTTCCTGGGGTGGGACGGGTATGTGGGGAATGAGGGACTGTAGGTTGTTAGTTTGAGTAGGCACCTGTGATGGAGTATTTCCTGTTGTCTATGATCGTTTAGCCTGGTTAGGAATCTCTTTACCCACGTGGATTTTAGTCCTAACTCGTGGGTGACCCACTATTGAGAGTGATGAGAAGTGTGGTCTAAGGCAAGGTGGTTCGTGGAAGGTATGCACCTAGTTAGTGACATTATTACCAAGATAAGTGTCAACTGTGTGATAATTTTACATGCTACATTATTATTTACGTGTTTAGTTTTATGGGTTTATCCTATGTGGAGTTATAACTGTCTTTATAATTATGGGTATTGCATATATATGTTGCATGTTTATGTTTACAGATATTTAAGTATGAATCCGTGCATTTACAGAATGTATTTGTTTGTTTACATTTTATATATGAATTTCCACAAGACTTATGTGTGTATATGTTTTAATTGCATGTAGTTCAAAAAATATATGTGGCATAGCTCAGCTGGATGCTAGGTATGTTACAGTATGTTCCGTGGAGAGAATAAAAGTGTTCTCTGGAGTAGCATGGCCTGACCTGGGTGGTCAGGGATGTTACAAGAAATGTAATGTTGTTTTCATTATTAATAATGAAATACATCATTGGATGTTATATGGACAAGGACAATAGTTATAGAGGGATATGATTCCACAAGAGAGGGGGCGTAAGGGGATAAGTATTTTTATTATATTTTATTTATCCATAATTGTTTTAATTGAGAGAAGTGGTTACATGATATTTTTTGGGATGGCCATCTGGTTCTTGAGCTTCTTGGGGAAGGCCATTTTTTTCAATTTCCATTCACTCTTTCACTCATTCAATATTCCTCATTAATAATTGATCTTGTCCTAGGAAGGAAAAAGGAATTTTTTGGAGATATTACATTGTTGGCTGGTTGTAGTGATTGTTGGTGTATTCCATCCATAAATTAATGCATGCATGTCTGAGATGCATTGGCATGTGTTAAGTCTTCTTCACAACTGTGAATTCTAAGAATATCAACAAGAATATTCTTGACCAGGTGCACTGGAGCCCTGGATAGAACTCAACATCTTGAGGGACTACATGGAAGTGAAGGAGTTTCATTTTCTTTGGGTGGTTCAAGTTGGAAAGAAGAGAGCTAGTGTACTTTTGATTTATGTGTGTTGAGAAACCTATGAGAGCTTAAGTGTTGACTAGTTTGGGAAGCTGAGTGTCATTCTGGAACCATTATTTGTGGATTCATAGCCCTGGATGAGTGGTGACATTGTTGTTGAGACTTGGAACAATAGTGTCTACGGTTGGGTGGAACATCCCTGGTCTATAGCCAGTTGGTGATTGAATTTGTTTACAATAATTTCCCTATGTCATGGTTTCCTTTTCTTGTATATTTATTTCCATCATGTATTAATGATTATCTCTAAAATTCATATTTATAATATGAATGCTTGCTGCTTATTTTTGTGCATGGCATGATATTCAATCCTTTTATGTTATAACATGAATCTTGATTATTGCGTGTGAGTCTTTAATGCTTCTCTATTAATTAGATGTTATCAAATTTTTGAAATTAATTTTTAAGTGCATTTTTAAAGTAGTGTGGCCATCTTATGGGTGGTTGGGTATGTTACAAATAAAGTTCATCCACTAAAATGAACACTAAACTTAAAATTTACTAGAATTTGTTTTTAGGGTTCATCAACAAGTTTAGGGTTAGATCCTTGGATTGGGATTGGAGAGATAACTCTTCAAGTCTAGTGTTGGGCTCTAAAGATGTCCTAAAAACAACCTTAGTTTGACATTAATTTATCAAATGAGGATTTGTATTTCCTTTCAAGAATGTCAACAAATTCTATGCAGATAGTCATAGAGGTTTAAATTGTGTAGATAATTCAGCTACAACAAATCTAGGTCTATCTAAATTACTGCAATAATCAAGTTCTTCACACATTCATCAAAAACGCTAAAACTAATATCTCACTCAAAAGAATTGCAAAATTAACAATAACAAACCATGAATCAAAGAATCAATCAATTTGTTGAATTCATTTATCTAAGAAACAATAATTTATTCTACAAAAAACACTTAATGAATTAATCTATCAATCATTAGTTAATCTACTGGAAAGGAACAACGATCTACTACATATTTAAGAAGGAACAACAAATGCAAATTAAATGAAAGGAAGAAAAAATGCGAATTTAGTGAAAGGAACAACAAATGAAGTTTTGAATGAAAGGAATCCACATGCTATAAATTAACAACAATTGGAAATGGAACATCAATCGATAATCTTCAAATGGAACATCTATTCTCTGCAAATGGAACAACTTAACCAATTCATAAAAGAATCAACACATTAACGAGTTTATCTCAACTGTTGAAATAAAATTAAAATCACAAAACTATAACATAATTGATAAGATTACATATTAGATAGTAGGTCCTATCGACTGGGCCCATGGTCTTCAGAAGATACTGCTACTAAAAACTCGGTACACAAAAATGATCAAAACACTTGAAGATTTCATTAATTTCATAACTGATAAATCATTTACAGTGTATTGTTGTACATAATGTCAACAATTAAGAGATATGAATGTTTGGTTAAATTCCTTTGTCATCTCTCTATTATTCACTATCCTCTATATATTACAATGAAATAAGTAAATTAAGATATCCTGAGGATCGAGAGATCATCAGGATTGCTTTTACTATTTATGAAGATTGCAATATAAAGAGTCAATATTCCTTTAAACTGTTTTGTGCCTAATTTCTTCGATATTCAATGGCCTGTGCATCTTCATGATCTTCTTAATTATCTTGAGTAAACAACAATTCTCCATTTGTGCATAAAATCAAAATAATTCAAATTAAAATTCAGAAAATATCTAATATCATTTAATAATATTTCCTAAAGACTTTTTAACCATTTTCTTTCCTAATTACTTCAAATTAATAGAAAAGTCAACAAATAATATATCATAGATTAGAGTAACAAGGAGAATATTTATACCTTTTTCTCAACCCAACATACACCCCATCTTACCCTTTTGCATGTCCTCATGCAACAAGAGAGTTTATATGCAAAGAAGTGATACTGAAGGGTGGAGAGGTCTCTTCTATAGGTCTTCAGAACCCATGCTTACCTTTAAGCTCTTCAAAAGAAACATATTCCCTTTTCATAATCACTCTTATAACCCTCCGTAGGATACCAAATAATGGGAGGAATGTAACTCCATCCAATCTAGGAAGGCCCTTCTTCCATGATCATTATGGAATACCTCTCTAACCTGAAACTAGTTTCTTGAAAATTTCTGAAACCAAATGGTTCCATGTTCTTGACTTCATTTGAAGAGACATTCCATCTTAATTTGGCAATAGAAAGGGATTCTTCCTTAATCTCTCCATAATAGTGTAGACCTGAATGTACAACATGTCTATGGATAGGGGATAAAGATTCCATAACCTTCTGCCTCTTCATGAATGCTCTATGTTGCATAATGGTATAAAAGGATTTAGGAGGTTCCCCTTTGATCCATAGGTCTAGTCCATTCTCCATTTTCATGAAAACCTTATGTTCTTTAGCCCACCTCGTTTGATTTTTGGCAAAAGAAAAGAAGGCATGAAACTGGATGTCCTCGATGAATGGATTGGGATTCTCTTGTTTGTTTCCCTCTAGGATAAAATTGTGAATATATAGTTCACACAAAAAGTATTGTACTCCATCCTTCTGTTCTTTAAAACATGAAACAAAATTAGAAATAGTGGTGAACTTAGAAGGTGTGCCTTCCCTAATATCATTTACTTTTAGTAACAGATAACGTTCTAATAAAAACATGGAATAGTTAGTAGTAGGGGCCCTGCAAGCTAAAATATCAGAATAAATAGAGCACATTTATTTGATTTGCTCCAAAGCTCCATCAAGATGGCCTTGTACCTTATTCACCTTTTCTTTATATTTGCTGAGCTTAGAAAAGGTCTCATTCTCAATTGTTGACATGGATCAGAGTTGTCTAACAAATTTTTGATGTTCTGACACTGTTACCATTTCACTTATGCATTGAGTTAGGGTTTGTTGGGATTGTTCTAGTTCTGCTTCCAACCTTTTTATAATGGCATCCTATTTAGGGGAGTGAAATACTTCTTTAGTATGAAAAGTTGTTTCTATTGATGTTGGAGCCTCTGTCTGAGTTTCTATTTCAACTGTTTCCAAAGGAGCATGAAATTTTGTTTGTGTTTCAACATAATTAGTATGAATTATCCTTATGGGAAGTGGATTTCTTCCCTATACTCTAGCCCTCTTAGATTTCTTCTTCTCATGGGATTTTTTAGCTTGTTCCATATTTTTCTTAAGTCTTCTAATTGTTACTTTCAATCTGCCAACTTTTTATTTTAATTATTTTATTTTCTTAACCCTTTTCCTCAATGTCTTGTTTTCATGTTTTAATTTTTTGGTTATGTAATTTCCTTTTCCTAGTGTTTCTTTATGTCTATGGGGAATTTCAAGGTATTCTCCACCTTGATCAACTGGTAACTTCTTCTCTTTATCTCCTGTGTGCTTTGGTTTTTATAAAGGATTTTTCTCATCGAACTGGGGTTCTGGATATTATGTTCCTTCAAGAGATGGAATCTCCATATCAGGGAGATCAAAGAAAGGGTTTGAATGAGAAGAAGTTGGATATTTGGGTTCTCTGGACCTGTTACCTCAAATATAATTGCATTGGTAATTGGTACATATATGCCTCAAATTACTGAGACTCCCTCCTGTAAGTTTTGTAATAATGCTAGCATGACATTCACATCAAATCCCTGCAGTCTGTTAAAGTATTGCGTCCATCCCAGATGGTGTAGAATTTCCCTTGCTTGGTCAGTTACTTGCATAAATGTGGGCTCGCGGTGAATGCTTAGGCCACCCATGTCTTCTGTACACAAGTTAGCACAACTATCATTCCCAATTGCAAACATAGTTAGACCAACCTGTGAGAAACAATTACTAGAAATGGTAAAAATTACAGAACAACAATGGTATATAGAAATACGAATTTTCTCATTAATTGTAATCATTATGGTCTATCAATAATCATGTAGAATATCTGACCCCTGATAAATGAAAAGGTCAACCTCGACCGTCAATATGTGTGAATGTAATGATGGCAGTCAGTCAAGTGAGGGATAATTATTACATCGTTTTCACTGGGAGAACAACCATTAATAACTTTCAAAGCACTTTAATGTTAATCATGAACGATAATCACACCTTTTGTTGGAAGTACAAGTTCAAATACCAAAGTTCAAATATGTTAGGGAATAATATTCCAAGTAGCCTAAATTTGTTCACATTTTATAAATATGCCATGTGACATAATTGTTTTACTTTCCCTTGTGTTGAATATAGCTGGAATGATAGACTATTTTTTAAGAAAGGAAGTTTATGAACACAATAAAAAATTAACGTATAAAAATAAACTTCAATACCACAAGCAGAGCCACTACTGCCAGTAGGCATCCATAGCCTCGATAGAGTTGAATTTTAACCCGTAGATGAGCCAGTATCCTCAATAAATAGTTTGAATATTCTTTTCCTGAAACGACCACTATCCTAGTTTGGTGCCCAGATAACAATAATTCCACTCACTAGTTCATAACAAAGTGAACAATCCAGCTCGTGATGAGACGTCTTGTTCTTTGATGCTAAATGCTAAAGGCCATTTCCCTCGTGTGGTAGCCATAGAGGGAATGTCACTTATGTTAATCTCTTATGATCATGGTAGGTTGGCTCATGATGAGACCCCCTATCCTTTTTGGGAGAAGGTTATTGTCTTTATTTATATTTGATTATTTTATTATTATTCCTGCCCCCCCCCCCGGCCCCTTTTTTAGACTTTATTAAGGGAGGCTCATCTACTCCTTAAGAGTGTGGGATGGTGTAAGAAGTGTAAGAATGCCAAGTAAAAATGTGCCTTAGACTCATTATTATGATGTGAAGGAAAATTATCATTCAAGTATATGTATATATATAGGGGAAAGAAACGAATTATGGTGGTTAAGGATCATGAACAATATTAAGATAATTTGGAAACATCAATCCATGAACAATATGATAAGGTATGCTTAGATATTCCTCATAAATAAAATGACAAATTGTTTCCATGATGATTAGAAGTGATGCTTTTGAAAATGAGTTAGTGAATTTCGTACCCAAAGGAGTGGCTAAACGTATCAAAAGCACGTGTTGTTGGTGGAAACAAAAAATTTTACTTTCAAAGGAAAGGAAAAACAACAGGAACAATCACAAAAAGGAACAACAGTTGTTTCTTTCGAATGAACAATGCTACCTGGAAAAAAAAAGGAACGAAAATCACGACAAAGGGAATGACAGTTGTTACATTCGAATGAACGATACTACATGCAAAGGGAACAACAATCACAACAAAGGGAACAAAAGTTGTTACGCTCAAATGAATGACACTACCCGCAAAGGGAATGACAATCGCAACAAAGGGAACAACATCTATTACGTTCAAATGAACGACACTACCCACAAAGGGAATGCCAATCGTAACAAAGGGAACAACAATTGTTACCTTTGAATGAATGACATGATGTTGTTCAAATTTTAACCATCTAATTAAGTAATTGAATACCTCCCGCAAACATTTTTGTTTTAGCAAATCTAGGATTGATTAGTCATCAACTAAATTTATTTAATTTTTACAGGTAGGTTTATTCAATGATCGTAGTATATTGGATGGTTTACAATGTCATGCATTCATTTTCTATTTACTACAGTTATGCATTCTTTTAGTGAAGTCGTCTGACTTTTTGCTGCGAAACATGACATATTCATCTCCTGTATAAAACAAGGTTTATATTCAATGGAATTTTCAAAGTGAGACAAGAGAAATTTGAAGTTTTGAATAAGGAACAAAAAAGATTGATAATTATATTTCATTACAGTCATCTTTTCTAGTTTTTGTTCTCCAAAACTCTTTATAGTGACTTTCTTAGAAAGTAAAAACCTAAAAAATCAATCAAATGTTTAAAGAGAACTATATACAACATGTATAGTGCTAGAAAGACAACAATTTCATGGAGATGAAGTTGTTGGGTTACCTTCTCATCCAGCTAAAATATGAACAGTAGGATTATTACTTACTTCTTG
The DNA here is from genome assembly GCA_009831015.1 of Picea engelmannii. NCBI lineage: Eukaryota > Viridiplantae > Streptophyta > Pinopsida > Pinales > Pinaceae > Picea > Picea engelmannii. The sequence continues at coordinate 713,425 of ML779464.1, forward strand.
GCAAAAGGATTCTTTTGAAAGCGGTTGATGGTATAGTCGTAGTCAATGTCCATTTACCAAAAAAGTAGAACCATACCCATTGATGGTAGCTAAGGTGATAGTTCCATTATCATGGAATTCTCTAATTTCATACGATCCCATCCACCTTGTCTACAATTTCCCAAGAGAATCATGAAATCTAGAATCATAGAGAAGCACCCAATCACCTTTCTAGAAGGATTTCTTCTTGATATGCTTATCATGCCAGCTAGCTCTCTACGGTTGAATAACATCTATGCGTTGAAGGGAAAACAAGCATGCTTCATCTAACTCATTAAGTTGTTGTAAGCACTACATGTGTGCTTCAGTAAGATCCAGTCCAATTTCCTGGGCCATTCTCAAAGTCTTGATCTCAAATTCAATTGGAAAGATAGGCTCTTTGTCAAATACTAGGTGATAAGGAGAGTAGCTAGTAGTGTTACGCCATGTTGTGCGATAGGCCCATAAGGAATTTGGAAGCTCGGATGCCTAATTTTGATGGTTTTTTGAAATTGTTTTTGTCAAGATTACCTCCAAGAATTTATTGGTACTTTCCACCTATCTGTTTTCATGTGGGTGGTATGGGGAGGTAACCCTGTGTTTAATGTGATAATTGTGTAGAGTGGCCGAGATTTTATGTGCTGTAAATTGTGACCCTTCGTCCGTGATTACTTCCCTGGGTAATCCATAGTGTACGAATAGTTCAAAGAGAAACTTAATGATTTCTTCCTCAGTTGTGTTTGGAAAGGACACTACTTCTACCGACTTTTTCATATAGTCTATTTCAACTAGTATGTAAGATTTCTGGTTTGATTTTGGGTTGAAGGGGCCAACGAAATCCAGTTCCCATCTCTCAAAAGGTTCCATCACCACTTGTGGTTGCAGGGGCATTTCATCAGCTTGGCCTGGTCAGCCCATCCTCTGACAGTTGTCACAGGGCTAGACATACTTATTTGCATATTCAAATATTGAGGGCCAATAGTATCCCATCTATAAAACCTTATGCCCAGTTATGTGGTCTGCAAAATGTATGCCATAGGGCTCATCATGACCCACCTTAAAGACATCATAAATTTCATCATATCTGACACATATTCGGATCTAAAGATAAGACCCTGTGTGGAAAAGATATCCACCAATTCAAGTGAACTGTGCACTGCGCTGAACAATTAATTTCCTATCTCTTGATGACAGGTGTGTTGGCAATCTCCCAACTTCCAGATAATTCACCACATCAGCGTACCAAGGCGTCTTAATAGTGACAGTGAAAAAGTGTTCGTCTGGAAATTGGTCTTCAACTATCAAAGATTTATTAGTTTTGGGTACACGAGACAAGAAATATGCAACAAGATTCTCTCTTCCGGGGCGATCCTTAATGGTGATGTTGAATGGTGATCCACTGAGTAAATTGTCCATTAGTAATTGATTTTTTAGCTAAATATTTGATAGCAGAATGATTATTATATAGAATAACCGGATAGCCTGTTATATAGTGGAGAAATTTATTAATAGCATGTATAACGACTAAAAATTCTTTTTTTGTTACTATGTAATTCAATTCGGTAGGAGTAAGATTTTTTCTAATAAAATAAATAGCATAAGGTTCCTTGTCTTATTCATGTCCAAGAACAATGCCTATAGTGAAATCCGATGCATCTGAAGAGATGTGAAATAGTAATTTCTAGTTTGGTCCTCTTAGGACTGGTGCGGTCAAAACTATCCTTTTAAGCTCTGTAAATGCAAAATCACACTTATGAGACCACTGGAATTCCACATTACTAGTTAAATCATGTAAAGGTGTAGCTATTCTTGAAAAATTTTCTATGAATCTTTGATAATATCCTGCACAACCAAGGAAACTACGTACCTTTATTTCTATATGAGGTGTAGGCAAATTAAGGATTACCTCTAGTTTTTTGGGGTCTACCTTGATTCCATTTGCAGAAACATAGTGTCCTAGTACCACACCTTTAGTCATCATCATGTGACATTTTTCATGACTCAAACATACCCTGGTAGCAATTCATCGTTCCAGTACCTTCTCTAGATTGCTTAAAGCTTGATCAAAGTCAGTGGCATAAGGGGTAAAATCGTCCACATAAACCTCAATTCCTTCAATAATTAAATCAGAAAATATGCTTAAAATATATCTCTGGAATGTGGTCGAAGCATTACATAATCCAAATAAATATACTCGGTATATGAAGGTACCGCAAGTACATGTAAATGTAGTTTTATCCTAGTCTTTTGGATCAATCTGAATCTGATTATAACTGCTAAAGCCATCTAGGAAGGAGGAAAGTTGCTTCCCTGCTAAAGTATCAAGGAACTGATCAATAAAGGGTAGGGGAAACTAGTCCTTCTAGGTAGCTTTATTGAGTTCTCTATAATCTCCATAGATTTGCCACTTACCATTATTTTTAGGGATGATTACTAGTGGAGAGACCCACTGGTTGTCTGAAATAGGATATATGAAATCTACATCCAACAGTTTTTGTAATTCTTCTTTGACAATGTCCCTGAGATGAGGGTTTAATCTTCGTTGGGGATGTCGGATGGGTCAAAAATATTTTTCAATATATTTATGATATGTACATAGTTGGGGATCAATTCCATTCATGTTGGGATACTCCCAAGAAAAATCCTATTGATATTTAGAAATAATCTGAATCAATTTTTGTTGTTGTTGCTCATTCAAATTGGAATTAATATTCAAAACATTCCTGGTGCGATTTCAATTGTAATGTTGTTGTGGATAGCAGTAGTGGGAATTTGTTTCTCCATCAATTATTCCAAAGGATCTCCCCGTGCTTCATTATCTAAAACAATTTTTAGCATTTGACATGTTGGGTTGCTTACAACAGTTGGGATTTTAATGAAGCTATCGATCACATCATCTTCTAGTTGATTTTTGATCCCAAGATCTTCTTCTAATGTGAGACGAGATCGTAGGTTTTCTTCTGGATATCTAGGTGGTTGCAACTGCTGATGTATGACAGACAAACTTGTTCTAGAGGGAGGACACAAGATAAGGTTTTTTATAGCACTTCCTCTAGAATTTGCCATGTTTCCTATGCGACATCCTATGCATGCATCTGTTGTTTCTATCCATGGTCATACTAATATTAATGGGTGTCCATTGAGTCTACTTATTGGATTGATAACTAGGAAATCAGCTAGGTATTCCCAGGAGTCGACCGAAATTGCTATGTCCTATAAGGTGCCAATTGGTTTAACCACCGATCTATCAGCCAGTTCCAACATAGTTGAAGTAGGTTCAAAGGAGGTGATACCTAGGATATTACAGGTCTTGGTAGTTAGAATATTGATGGTTGCCCCCAAATCCACCAGTGTATTTGGAAAAAAAAAACTTGTATCTCAACCGTTACCATGAAATTCCCTGGGTCTGTGTACTTGTCTAGCTCATGCTTTCCTAGAATAAGATTAGACAAAGTTCCTACCACATGAATAGTTGAGGTATTTTTAGTTTTCCTTCCGGGCTTCTTCCCACACAATTCTTTAATTGTTTTTGCATAAATTGAGATGTCTTGTAAATCCTGTGGGGGTGTAATTTTAACACATAGATTATTTAGTTTCCCGACAATATCAAAGTTAGGATATACGGTTAGTTTTTATATCATTATCCTTTCAGGAAATGGGGGAGAAGAAATTACGTCTTTCTTAGGATTTTGTTGCTCGACTGTGTTTTCTCCCTGTTTTGTTTCTTCTGTTATGACCACAGTCGATGGTTTTATTGTTGGTTGTACATCATTCTCATTCTTTTGTTCTTGGTTCTTGTTGAATTTCACTTTCCTCAGGATACATTACACATCTTGATCTCAACCAGAGTTGGTTTCACCCTCCAAATTCTCGACAGTTTGCATGAGTTGGACTCGTCTGTTATTAGGATTCGGGTTGGGTTGAGCTAATAATTGAGGGAACATTTGAGGTTGAGTATTCTAGGGTAATTGAAGTGGAGATTGTAAAGTGGGTTGATCTTGAGGATCCATTCCCATGGGGCACTTCTAGTTTTGAGTCCAATTAGGGGCTTGGGCAGTTGTGCTAGTCCACTGTGAAGGATATGGGTTATTATTTGAATTATTCAAAAATGGGGTAGGGTATTGCAAGTTAGGCCAAGTAGGATTAGCAACTCGTTGATTTGGCTAGGGTGAAATAGGATATTCTTGGGACTGCCAGTTGGGGTTAGTAAATGGTTGGCCCTGCCATGTGTTTCCAGAATTATGTTGTTGATTATATTTCACAGAAAAGAAAGAAGAAGGATATTGTAGCATACCTAGGGGTCGTTCGACTTGCGATGCTAAGCCATTAGATATACTGGTTCTATTTCCTCTTCTACTTCTTTAAAGAAATATTTTAGTCTCGAACATTTCTCTGTCGCATGGTCTTTGGCACAGATGGCATAGGTATGAACAACATCCAAGGGACACTCCCTTGAACCATGTTTCTTTTTGCATCGTGGAAAAAATATAGCCAACAAATGTTCTTCTTCGGTTTGTTTCTGTTTAACCTGTAGAACATCCAATTGTGTAGTCAGAGTACCCAAAATGTCATTTTTAAAATTTTCTAAATGATTACCAATTTTTGCTCGAGTGACGCTCCCACTAGTGATGTTTCTACTTCTAGTGATGGGGACTTGTATTCATGATCTGGTTCATGTACTACCGCTTGAACACCTGATACACAATTTGACAATGTCATCATACGTTTCTTGATAAATATCACGTTTTCCCATTAAATTCATTGTTTCTACCCATTCATCCTTCATACCTTTTATTAGAGTGGCTTTAAGTACCTCAACTGGTAGTGTACCGTAAGGTGATCTCTACAGGTTATATTGAAATATTTCAACATATTCCTCTAGTGGTTCATTTTCTTTTGCAGTCATTTTAAACATTTCATCCTTTAAATCCCTGGTTCTACAGTAGTCTTGATATTTCATAAGGAAGGCTTGTTTCATTTCGTCCCATGAATTTATAGTTCCTCCCCCCAATCCCATAAACCATAGTAAAGTTGATCCTTTTAAAGTGGAAGGGAATAGCTTTAGTTTCTACGGTTCAAAGGTATAGTCATAGCCTCTACACAGGACATCAAACTCGAATAATAATGCGTCAGGATATTCTGAGATCAATCCATTGAAGGCTGGAAGATTCTGTATTGGAATGGATTTCATTAGTGCATTAGCAACCATATCGACTATAATATATTCCAACGTGGAAGTCTGCAACCGCGAATGATTTTGTTGTTCCATTTGGTCGAAGATATTCCAATAACCTTCAGGTATTTCTTGACCTGGGTGTTATATTCAAGGTGATTGATTACTTGGTTCCTTAGGATATTTAATCGTGCTACCTATGTCTATTATTTCAAGCATTCCAGCTCCTGCCAGAATCATAGGAGATCTAGGTTCATGTGGTGGTGGGTTTGTCTCAACAATTACACTGGTCTCCCCTTCTTCTTCTTTCAAATTACAATAATTTTCCTTGTCTAAAGGACTGAAAAGTGGAGTATGTGTATTTTGGAAAAAAAATTCAGACCCTTCAGTTCCATTATGAACCTTAGCATGAGCTGCAGTTGGTGAATTTTTTTCTTGAGGGATTTTGGTAGAACCTTTTCGAGCTCCAACTGAAGCTTGAGGTTCAAAATTTTGGATGATTTCATCTATGAAAGTGCTCCTTCCAGGGGGCACCGGGCCCTGGGATTTTGTAGTTTTTCGTGGGGTTTTTTGTTTTTTAGGTTATTTATTCTTAGTCATACACACAAACACAAATTATATGAATCTATATAACCTCTATGCATCAACTTAAGGTAGGTGTTGGCACAAGCATTTTACTTATTTCCTACGTAGGTTCTTACCTTCTATTTTCAATACCTCATCCTCCAGAGACGCAACCTATGTTATCTTTGACATTCTCCCTAACAATGGCGCCAAAATGTTGGGCTCTAAAGATGTCCTAAAAAAAACCTTAGTATGACATTAATTTATCAACCGAGGATTCGTATTATCTTTCAATAATGTCAATAAAGTCTATCTTGATAGTCATAGAGGTTTAAATCATGTAGATAATTCAGCTACAACAAATCTGGATCTATCTAAATTGCTGCAATAATCAAGTTCTTCACGCATTCATTAAAAACTCTGAAACTAATAACTTAGTCAACAGAATTGTAATCTGAAAAATAACACACCATGAATCAAAGCATCAATCAATTTTTTGAATTCATTTATCTAAGAAACAATAATTTATTCTATGAAAAAACTTAATGAATCAATCTCTCAATGATTAATTAATCTACTAGAAAGGAACAACGATCTACTCCATATTTAATAAGGAACAACAAATGTGAATTAAATGAAAGGAACAACAAATTAGAATTAAAAAAAAGGAAAAACAAATGTTAGTTAAGTGAAAGGAACAACAAATGCGGTTTTCAATGAAAGGAATCCACAGGCTATAAATTAACGACAATTGGAAATGGAAAAACAATCGATAATATTCAAATGGAACATCTATTCTCTGAAAATGGAACAACTTAACCAATTCATAAAATAATCAACACATTAACAAGTTTATCTTAACTGTTGAAAGGAAATTCAAATCGCAAAACTATAATATAATTTATAAGATTACAGATGAGATAGTATCTCCTATCGACTGGGCCCATGATATTCAAAAGATACTGCTACTGAAAACTCAGTACGTAGAAATGATCAAAACAATCAAATATTTCATTAATTCCATAACTGATAAATCATTTACAATGGATTGTTGTACAGAATGTCAACAATTAAGAGATCTGGATGTTTGGTTAAATTCTCTGGGTATCTCTCTATTGTTCACTATCCTTTATATATTACAATGAAATAAGTAAATGAAGCTATCCTGAGGATCGAGAGATCCTCAGTATTTATTTTTCTATTTATGAATATTGCAAGATAAAGAGTCACTCTTCCTTTAAACCATTTTGTGCCAGATTGCTTCGATCTTCAATGGCCTGTGCATATTCATGATCTTCTTAATTATCTTCAGTAAACAAAAATTGTCCATTTCTGCATAAAATCAAAATAATTCAAACCAAAATTCAGAAAATATTTAATATCATTTAATAATATTTCCTAAAGTCTTTTTAACCATTTTATTTCCTAATTACTTCAAATTAATAGAAAATTCAACAAAGAATATATCACAAATTAGAGTAACAAGGAGAATAATTATACGTTTTTCCCAACCCAACATCCAGTAAGAAAGCATAGGAGTCTAAGATAGGGAGATCAATCAAATCCAATTGTCATATAAGTATAGTTGGGAGCCTCATATAACATAGGATTTAAAAACAAGGTTGCGTAAGAAAGAGCTGAGGAGATTACACCTCTAAAACTTGGCCAAGTGTAGTGGATTTATTATATACATGGGTTTCTCTAGTTCCTTTACCTCCCTGAGAGGTGGTGCTTTCAGAGATTTGTAATTTTCTAGCCTACCCATATGTTCATTCCCAACTGTTGACTACACTCCTCGAACACTAAATAAGAGTTGGCATCCTTAGTTTCCTTTCCTAGGTATCTCAAATGTGACTTTGGGGGGTTTTTTGTGGTACCTAAGGAAGATGGTGTATCATGCTATTCGTACCCTTGGAGGGTGCCCCACAAAAAAAGGTTACTTGCATCGTGTAGGGTTGGTAAGTGGGGGGCCTGGTAACTGCTTCTCACTCCTTCATTCATCAGTTGTGGGACTTGGTCAACCCGTGCCAGTTTCTAGAAATTCCCTTTCCACCCTTTCATTGCTTTGGAATAAGGACCTTATCCACTTGCGCTAAAGTTTTGGAGAAGTTTCTTGTTTGTGATTTTTCTATTAGGATTTTTTAGTGGAGTATTGCTTTGTATAGTCGACCTTATTTTTTTTCCGCATCACCACTTTCAGATCAATGATTCAAGGTAGTCAACCAATCACTTTGTTGGTCAGGAAGGACCAATGGTATTTCTCTTGAAAGTGTTGAGCCACCTCCTAGAAGGCATATGCTTTTATACCATAGGTTTGTCATAGTCAATGTGTGAGACGTTTTTGGAAGTGAACAATATCGCAAGGGACAAACCTATGCATAATAATGTCATGGAAAAATTTCTTAAGGATACCAACCAAAGGACCCCTCCCAAGGGGATTCTTGTGCTTTTCCATTCTTAGGAAACATTGGCACCCCCTTGATGGCCACTTTGAACATTCTTGGGTTGGATGTAGGACTACCAATTTGGTTTTGAACCACTTTGAATGTCCCCAATTATCTTGATGCCTTTTAGATAAGAACCTTATTTCATGGGAATAAAATGAATGTTGATCCTTTGTCGTCTTCAGCCATGAAGACCACTCCTCCTCTTTATCCCTCTTCTAGTGAAAGTCTCACTATTAGTAACCAAATGTATAAAATAAATAGGAAGAGGAAGAGTAAGAAGAAGTCATTGGCCTCTTCTAGGCATGTTGGAGACATCCAACTAGCCTCTGAGAGTCATGCTACGATTGCAATTCCAATCACTGATATTCATACTGCATCAAGTCACCATCCTCTATGATTCATGCTGGGAGTACAATTGCAGTCACTGCTATTCATATTGGCATCCAGTCACCATACACTAGGAGTCATGTTGGAGACTAGTACCTAGCCTCTAGAATTCATGATGGGAGAAAGAAAATGGCCTTTGTGAGTCATGTTGGGGGTGAAAGTATAGTAATTTCAAGTCATACTAGAATCAGTCACCAACCTCTATGATCCATGTTGGCGACCAACATCCAACCTCTTCTAGTAATGCTGGGGGGAAGGTCCAGTCCCTACAAGTCATATTGGAGTTAAACAACCAACTTGTTCGAGTCATGTTGGATATAAGTCAAGAACCTTTGTGAGTCATGTTGAAGACAAGAAGCCAACTACTGCAAGTCATGTTGGGGGAATGAGTGTAGTTACTACTACTCATATTGGAAAAATATCACCAACGCCTGCAAGTCACGTTGGAGGCCAGCTACTAGCCTCTACAACTCATGCAAGGAGTATGTCACCAGCCAATGCAAGTCATGTTGTGGGCATTAATATTGTTGAGAATCCTAGAAGAATAGGATGTAAGATGAAGTTCCCTTGTAATATTTACAAGGGAGATCACCTTACTCATATATTTCCTATTATTCCAAAGGTACTAATACTATGGTCCTTATCTAAAGTCCCTTCTACTTACGAGAATTTTGTCTTTTACCAACAACCTATTTAGTCATTAATTGATTAAGTGGTCATGCCGATGCACTATTTGGCCAATCCCACTCTTCTTTTAGGGGGTAATTAATCTCTTGACCATGTTCTCTCCTATCCTATTGAAGAAGTGATCGCATCGATGAAATATTTGATCAATCCCACTCTTCTTTTGGGGAATGATGTATCTTTCTACTATGTATTTAACATTTATATTTTAGTACCTTCTGAACAAGACGGAATTCCACTCTCTTCGAGTATACCCCATCCAATTCCTAGGATGGATTCCTTTGCTTGGAATGATATTATTGAGCCTCACCTTCCTTCTTATTCACCCTTCCAAATAAGGGTTGAATTGCATTCAAAAATAATTTATTCATGTATTGTATATGAAGGAGCCTCTATAAGTATTTTATCTTCCTTAGCTCAACAATCTTTGGGTTCTCCCAATATTGTGTCTCCTACTATTGAGTTGTTGGATTTATATGAAAGACCTAGTGCACATTTGTGGATTATTCCTTAGTTTCTTATCTTGTTAGGTGGGAGTATTTTCCTAGTTGATGTGGTAGTGGTGCCAAGCCCTTTATATTTCAATATGCTTCTTGGGCATGATTATGTGTATGATATGAACGTTGTGTTTTATACACTCTTTTGAGTGATGAATTTTCCTCAAAATGGAATCATTTTCACTATTGATCATATTTCATCTGATAATCACCATCTTAATTTGTCTTTATCTCACTTTTCCCTTTGTATGTTCCTAGTGTTTGAGTAGACTCCTCCCCACCATGGGTGAACTGTTAAGAACCAAACCTCAATATAGCATGGAAAAACCTCAGGAAAAGTACTCAACGCCTTGAAATAGATATAATTTCAGATAATAAGCCTCTTCGAGGGGGCAACCTCCTTTTACCCCACTTAAATGTTCAAGTACAAGATGA
>ML779464.1:727459-749481 GCA_009831015.1 Picea engelmannii
GGCTTATTTGGTGTAGAAGGTCCCTTTTTGGGTGGCATGTTGGCCAAATATCACTTTTGAGTCTTGATTTTGAGGTGGTTCTGATAGACAATATTTATTCTATTCTATCTCCCAAGTTTCGGCCCTTCTGGGTATGAAACTTTCTTTTAGGTAGTTCTCTGATATTTCTTCTCTGCAATGCCACAGGTATGATCAAAATTGGATGTGCCAAGTTGAATTTACGGTAACTTCCTCACAACTTGTCCATTTTTGTCCTTTCCAAGAGATCTCACTTGTATAGAATGCCCCGCACAAAATAATTGATATCAAATTCTGACACTTGCACCCGAAATACTACAGACTATCCACGATCCAATGCAACTAGTCCCACTCAATTTGGATACTCTAGCAAGAAGTTATGCTTGTTTTACCTGGAACACCTTCTTGAGACTAGTCAATAGGACTAGTCAGATACCCTATCTTACACAAGGTGTATCTACAAATTTAAGATGACCCAGAAGATGAAATTTTTATCACAGCTATATTACTAATTTCTGTAAATGGCCTCTAAATTTCAGGGTCTGAAACATTACAGAACATTTTTTATAGCGAAAATTCCGCAATGAATCATTTCAGGATGATTCCAGAACCCTATCTTGTACAGGATGTATCTCCAAATGTATAAGGCCTCAGGAGCTGAATTTTGAACCCAACGTACCTTGATCCGTCTACTAAATACCCTCCAAGTTGTTCCTTCTGAAACATTTTAGAAAAAAAATTATAGCTAAAATTCCACGGTGTCTCAGATGTAGCAGCGAAACCCCAAGACCTTGAGCTCTGATACCATATGTTAAGAACCAAACCTCAATATAGCATGGAAAAACCTCAGGAAAAGTACTTAATGCCTTGAAACAGATATAATTTCAGATAATAAGCCTCTTCGAGGGGGAAACCTCCTTTTACCCCACTTAAATGTTCAAGTACAAGATGATTCAAAATGAAAATGTCTCCCTGGTATATATACGAGACTAGGAGGTATAATTACAACTAATGGCCTAAATCCGACATAAATAAAATAACATTACTAATATAATGTGCCCCAATTAAGGGGTAATGAGCCAACATTAGGGCTTAACATGAACTATGTGGCATCATATCCTCAGTGTTCAATTTCTTCTGAGGAAGTTCCTTTACAGCCATGTTTTCCTTCTATAGACAAGGTCTCAACAATCTATCATGTGGTTTATCCAATGGGGGCATGGGAGCCTTTGTTTTCCCCCTTTTCCCCAAGTAATATGGCATTTCCTCTTGAGTTTGATCTTATTGTTTGTGAGACCTTGAGACCTAGTATCAGTGATTCTTTGAGTCCTGATTTCTTGGATGTTGAATTTACTTTAGATTAGGCTATCCATGAATATATGATTATGTATTTTTGACCTATTTCTAAACTAGAAACTTTACAAGTTGATTACCAAAGAAACTTGTGGCCTGATCCTAGCAATAGTTTCTACCCAAAGAAGTACTACGCATAAGCTACAAGGTCATGTGGTAATTTGTACCATATTGTACTTTTAGGGTTTCCAAGTTTTGTATTACATAACACATATTATTATCATAGGTTTCTATATTGGATTTATTAACTTCTAGGTGATTTTTGTTGGTATTATATATAGGACTTTGGAGACATTTTTATTTGGTGCATTTTCATCATGTTGATCTATTCTGACAGGTAATCATATTGAAATTGGCATATAGGTTAGGTTTTTCCCTACATGAATGTTTTTATTATTTTTTTCATAGTTTAGTTTTACTTAGTATCAACCCCACAGATTTGTGACACAAAACCTCCTTTATTGTTTAGAAGTGTTGTGAGTGGTAGAGAATACCATTCAAGCATGCCCTCGTTATAACCTTGTTCGCGGTTTGTCTTTCATGCTGAAGTAATTTTATAGGCTTGAGAGCCCTATTTAGTCCAACCATGAATTTGCATTAAATACTCATAAAATGTTCTCATTCTTATTATGGCTAATACCCCATGGGGTTCTGACATTTATGTGTTAAGTTTTATTACATTCCACTTCTTGGGCTTTTGAGCCTAATGTCAGCTTAAACTTGATGTCGTTTAGCATCTTTCTCATGCATTCTTATCAGTTGATATCCTTACAATATTTTCCTTCGCAACTCAACATATTTATCCTTGGAGGAAACTTTCCCTGAGTGTCCATATCCTGCACATGTTTCCTTGCATCTAGCATAGGTATGTTCCTTGTGCTAGGAACTAGTTTTTTTTCTTGCGACACCCGTTTCCTCCATGTATTTTAGCATTCTTTTACTATTTTTTAGGATTTCATAATATGAAAAAGAAAAAAAATAAAATAAGAAAACAAATATAGTGGGAATGCGTCTTATTTTCAGTTATTGTCAGCAATCAAGTTACCTCTAAACAAAGCACAAATTTTTGGGTCTAGTCTCAACAATTGGGGATTGTATGGCTTTAGGAAATTGAAATAGTACCACAAACTTCTTGCTCCTCTGGCTGGTTATTATTCTATTCACTATCGAGAGTATTTCATTGCATCCTGCATCACAGAATTATGTCAATGCTCATTTTCATTTCATGCTGCCTAAGACACATATTGTGTTGTGTTCTTGTTCAAAATAAGTTTATCTTTTGTTGGACATTCCACTAAATCCTTGACTTTACAAGTCGTCCTTTTCATATGTCAAGTAATTCTTAGAATAAAAAGTATCTTTGTCTTATAATCATGCTGGTATGGAGGGTACCCATTGACTTCTTATCGATGGGTTAATATCTTATCCACTATGACACATTTCTTTGAGAGTGTGATATACAGTTGCATTGTATCCTTATTTACATCATTTATAGGTGACCTTGTGTTCAACAGATGACATTCCATCATTGGTCATTGACTGAGTGGTTTCCCTTGTGTTCAATGGAAATACCATTATTCACACATTGTGATTCATGTAGTACCTTGTATTCCATTTTTCCCCTTTGGTGTTTTCTCCTCTTTTATCGAAAGTATTCATCATTGGATGTTATTCACATGCTCTCTTTTGTGCGCTATTTACATATGGTGCACACAGGAGATGTACTTCTTGGTGATTCTTTTTAACATTTTCATTTGTGTCCTTCCAAATATTTGGTCTTCTACTACTCCTTCTATTTGTTTATGGGGGATGCCTTAATTCTGTCCTTCCAGTGGATCTCTTCCTATCGACTTTAACACATCTTGTTGTGGGATATGGATCTAGATTGTTTATTAGTACCTTGGGGATTGCAGTCATCAATGGCAGGTTCCCTTGCTATTGAAAATGGGAATACATCAATTTCCCCTCATCAATAGATTCTATCGGGTGTTTGACATTTGATCCTATATTCACACTTTTTTTATTGAGCTATGTACCTTGACACCCATTATCATTATCGGTGGGTTGTCTCATGTGTTTTAATTGTATACATTAATGATTGACAATCAAATCTTGTCTCACTATGTTCAACTTCAATAAATATATTTTCATAGTGTAGACTTGTAACGTACCCGTCGACCAAACTTGGTCATGCCACACAAATAATTTATCTTTATAAACTCTAATACCATAATGTAATGTTTCCAACACTCAGCTAAGAAACATTACGTGCAGAAACTCATTAAATTGCTAATATTTACTGCTAATTAAATTCATGTAGATTACGATTCATAGATCACACACAATGTTGACCAATTGACTAATACCAAAGCTCTGAATGCATCTAGAAGAATATATTAAACATGAATATAATTTTTCAAGAAAAAAATAAACACACAACATTCATATAAACAATTTACACAATGGAATTAACATATGAATAAAATATAAAAACTTATCTGTTAATGACTAACCAATTGGATGAAAACAAAGGATGAACCTCCCAACCATAGGAAATGTTAATCATTTTCTCTCATTAGAAAGTGACCCCCTAGATGAGGCTATGAGTCCAAAAGGAGATCCAATCCACTAGCTATCCAGTCTCCACACAAAGCAGCCCCAAACCTAGGTTCTAGTATAACAACAGTTTCAAACCTCCAACTCTCTCTTTTCCCCACAAACTCCACTACCCAATGAATGTACCCCCTTTAGTCCTCACATTCCCTTGGGATATACCATTCATTTATCAGGGCCACGAGTGCATTTAGTTGGCCATGAATCACTTTCCCCACAACCTACACTACCCAAGGAATGCACCCCCTTCACTACTCAAAGTCCCTTGGGATGTACCATTCGTTTATCAGGGCCACTAGTGCATTCGGTTGGCCAGGAATCACTTAGCTAGTAACTCTAGGAGCTCTCAATTCTTTCATATTTTTTCACAACATCTTTCACAAGGATCTGAGATATTTCCTCCATAGGAAAATAACACCACAGACTCACAACTTGATTTATAGGAACACATTCCTATTTCTCAACATAAAAACACAACCAAACAATGGTTTCCTTCAATTAAACCATGGTCGATCCTCTCCCCATCCCTATTCTCTCCTTTTCTATCCAAAAACTATGTGTAAAAAATGTCTCCCTCTGCATACAAATTTTCTCTTCTTCATTGATTGCTTGACTCACAATATTCTCAAAGATGATTGTACTTCATCCCATTCTCTCCAATAAATATGGGATGTGACCACTGACACCCACCCTCTTACATGAGTTTAATGCTTGGCCTCTTGTACACTCAATCTACAAATATAATGTTATACACAAAGATAATAATTTCAGGAATGCGGGTTGGATTAATACTCATGAATAATTCCCCTTTGGACCCCTCTCTCTTGTGGAATCATATCCCCCCATAATTCTTCATTTTTTTCTTATTGGAGCTAGGGATTATTCCTTTTATTAATTAATCAATGTTCATAACATGCAATTCGGCCCCTGACCACATTAGATCAATACAATCTATTCTCCCCAATGCATTGACTCACCATCCTAATTCACATTTATACAATTACATTATAATGAGTGGTGATTAGAAATGGGGATGTTGCATTCCCCATTCCCCCTTATTTTTTCATTGTACTCAGTGCATAATGCCTTACATGTGTAATTTTACTTTACAATTTCATCTACCCAACCAATAATCAAGATATAGGTTCTTTGGCCTGAATTCACATAGGCATTCCAACCTAAAAAAATTACATAGGAAATTTGGCCCCAATAAAACAGATACATAAGCACATATTGCCCCCAAAATCACAAATACAAAGGCACCCTGGGCCCAAACACATATATAATCCACTAGAATTCTCATACATCTATCCTGATTTCCACTAGCTCTCTTCCTCTTGACCTTCCCAACCCAAGGAATGCACCATTCGTTTATCAGGTATAACCCAAAGGATGTACCATCCGTTTATCATGGATAACCCAAGGATTGTACCATCCATTTATTAGGGATAACCCAAGGGATGTACCATCCGTCTATCAGGGATAACCCAAGGGATGCACCATCCATTTCTCAGGGATAATCCAAGGGAGGAACCATCTATTTATGGGATAACCCAATGGATGTACTATTCATTTATCAAGGATAACACAAGGAATGTTCCATTTGTTTATCAGGGTATCTCTGGCACAGGTAGCTAGGAATATCCTAGCTAGAAACTCAAGGGTCTCACTGCTAGGAAAAATACTAGTAAAATAACCAACAACAACCTTGCTGCTACAATGCAACTCACGCTAGAGTTCACCCTCCAGGCCTAGTAACCTGGTTCTTTGAAAGTGAAGTCCACATAAGAGTTCACTCTTCAGGAATGACAACCTAGTTCTTCTATAGTGCAACCCACACAAGAGTTCAATCTTCAAGCCTGACAAGTATGTTCTTCAACAATACAACTCACACAAGAGTTCACTCTTCAGGCCTGACAATCTGGTTCTTCGACAGTGCAACTCACCCTCTAGGATCAAGCATCCCTTTCATTGTTATATAGTTCCTTAGGTGATCAATCATTTTCCAAGGTGTTCTCATGTAGACAAATGCCAACTTTCTATTAGTATTCTACTAGAAATATATAACATGTGGAAATCCTCCCATCTACATTACATGCATACAATTAACATGAGACATTATCATATAATTATAAAATTTCAAATCTATTTTACATAGGAAAATAGTATTTCCCAAACATGAGTATTTTTCTCACAATTGTTTAGCTCTTGAAACAATAGATATCAATCTTCCCTATGGGATTGCATCCCTTCCATATCCAATACCATTCTGCCTACAATTTCCTCAACTCCATGTAGCCAGACAAATTGTTAGTAGTATATTGTAACAAATTTCAATTATCAACTTCTCAAATATGGTTATATAGGAAAATAAAAATTCACATGCATGATATTTATGCTCTATGTTTGGTTCTTGCAATAGTATATTTCAGTATTTCTTATGGGCATACACCATCACCATATCTATACCATTATGCCTACATTTTCCTCAACTTTCTTTCAACCAAACAAGATTGTTAGCACTCATGAATACTTTTAGCATTTCATGAAATGATATCATAATTGTATATACCCAACAATTTAATCATTTCCAACCATTACTCACATTAAAATGGAATTCTACTATTTATCATATTGTCTAGAATAACACTATAATTCATTGTACATGCATTATCAACACATCAAGATTTTCATAATGTAATCAAACTTTATCAATAAATAAAACCAATGTGCCAATAATCCTGGCCACATCTACACAATGCATCATTGCATTGATTCTGGAATGCCATATGTTCATGCCATTTATTCCACCATGTGATTTGGAAGGTATGGCCCAAGCCTCAATACACCATCCAAAATATTTCCCACAACCCATCTAATTCTTTGGATACCTTCCCCTTCAACCCATACACAACACTAGGAACATCATCCCTTAGTGTTATTTAGCGTAGGAAAAAAGGTTGCAATCCAAACCGCAGTTACATAGGGAATAACCATCATTCACTTGGATAGCACTATATCCTTTCCATATCCAAACTCATTATGGCCTCACACATGACCATCTCAAATGGAATTCATTGTTATAATAGGAGTATTGTCTCCCGACTTAACTCGGTTATGAATTCATAACCAACATAACACAATAGGAAATTAAATTTCCCATAAATACATTCAAGAAACAAATAGTATTTGCATACTCAAGGCCTCCTTCCTTTTCATCAATTCAAATAAATTGATATTAGAATGAGGGATTTCTTACCTTCATTCCCTTCAAAATTTATAGGTTATAAAAACCCCGAATGCATACCTACATGGTTGTTATCAATTTACTTGATGTTACTTGATCTTTCACATTTGTAGAAGCTCATTGACTCCCTTCACTAGTTTTATTGGTCAAAATTTTCTCCATCCTCATTTGTATTCATATGGATGGATATCATAAGAAACACTATTGTCATGTTATAATCATGTTTCCTAGATAGAAATTCCATCATTAGTTTTATTCAAATATCAGAACATCATATAATTTGTGCATGTAGACATTCCTAAACATGATGGTGGAATAATTATAGACTAATATTAGTATGTTGATATATATATATGCACATCACTATCCACCAAGCATTTTATCTTTCATGCCTATTTTATGCACATGCATTCTATCTTTATTCTATGCATCATGCATCAATTATATCACACACTCCAATGCATATCTATTTCATATTAATTAATTATTTAGCTTTATTTTGTAGATGGATGTCTTTGAATTTCTGTAGAACCTTTCTTCCCTATGTATTGTTATTTTTCTAAACTCTGCACCATTGTCCCTTATTCTACACCTGTTAGCCAAGTCTCACTTGGTCATTCTATATTTCCAGCCACTAGATGGTCCAATAGTGTTTCCATGTCACAACTAGTTTATCCAAATAATTATGTCCCAACATATTTTGGCCAAATTATAAATATTCATAGCATTGTAACATGCACTATTCTCATTGAATATTACCATTGAAATTTAATTAACCACTTCCCATTTTTCTTGACCAAACCGGCCTTGGAATACCATTATCATTGAATGGAATTTCAACATTCTAAAATACTTATTTCATGTCTTCTTTATAACATTCTTTTCTACCCATGTCTTTGCTCAATATTAAATATCTCTCTTCACTTCATTGAGAGATTCTCTATGAAGCACCTCTTTGGCTATTCAGGACCACCCTAGTCCAATGGAAATGCCACCTTTTTCCATTTTCCCCCGTACCTTGCTTTTTCTACGTATTTTCATAATAGAGGAATATTTCTTTCTTGTGTAATTTTATACAAGAGTTGTTAGATCATATCTAAAAATTGCTTCTTCCTACATTCCCATGATTTCTCATAGATATAATTGATCTATCTGTAATCCACACCTCATCTCATTATATTCTTTCTCCTTATCTTGCAACAAGATTTTGTTTCCTTTAATATATTCATATCTTCAATGTTATGGAGTCGTCCTTTCTTCTTGTGTATGCAATGACATTCTTTACTTGTTGGGTTTATACCCTATGTGAAATATCTATTGACATTCCTTTGCAATCCATTCAATATTTATAGCATTTGAATACTAATATTCCTTTTCTTTTATTTAGACCCTTGATAACCTTGCAACACTTTCCTTTGCAGACTTCTCATAGTGACATGATATTTCCTATCTCTTCTTCCATTTGAATCTATCTCAGTGCTCCCCATGCCGACATGCAGACCTATAATCTCTTCCCCATGGATGTAATATCCTTGAGCATCTTCCATAACTCCAGTACTCATATAATAACTCAAATTTCTTTTTGTACCTCTAATTCTGCAAGAAAACTACATGTAATAATCACTGTTAGAACATGTATATTATAAAAAAAATTCATTAATTAGAATACATGTTATTTCTTCATCAATTTATGAAGAAAATATTGCACTAATTCAAATTTGTATTTTATTGATGCAGTCCTCCCTGAAACAACTTTCCTATGACTGTAATCTTTCCGGAAATCGATCTTCAGTTTGAAATTTATAGCCATCCAAAGTTATTATAAAGGACTACAACATCTCCACATACCCAAAGTCTCGAATTCTTCTCTCGCTCCAAAATCCATGGCGGGGATCGATCTACTTTCATACCCGATGGTCCTGATCAAAAGCGCATGACTTATTGATAATAAACTCCCTTACAACTTCACATTTCACTTTCCCTCTCCTCCATCAATCTATCTTAATGGGCTCATCGTGGATCTCAATAATATTTCTTCTTCATACCTTCCATGAACCCAACACCAACACTTATTTTATTTTTCCTTCATAGAATCGTGGACTCATAAATTCGTAACCTTTATTTCATAATTCCATCCAAAAAGTCTCAACACTTAGTCATTTTTCCACTTCTTCGAACTCACGTACTCAAAATATTGTAACCTTTCTTTCATAAGTCCATCCTAAAATTATCAACACTTAGTCATTTTTCCACTTCTTCGTACTCGCGGACTCACATCACAAACTCATAATATTGTAACCTTTCTTTCATAAGTCCATCTGAAAAGTATCAACACTTAGTCATTTTTCCACTTCTTCAAACTCACAGACTCACAAAATCAGGGTCTTGTAACTTTTCTTTCATAATTCCATCTAAATAGTCTCAACACTTAGTCATATTTCCACTTCTTTGGACTTGCAGACTCACAGACTCACAATATTGTAACCTTTGTTTCATAAGTTCATCCGAAAATTCTCAACACTTAACCATTTTTCCACTTCTTCGGACTCACGGACTCATAGACTCAAAATATTGTAACTTTTCTTTCATAAGTCCATCCAAAAAGTCTCACAATTAACCAATTTTCCACTTCTTCGAGCTCATGGACTCACTGACTCATGGTCTTGTAAGTTTTATTTCATAAGTCTATTCTAAAAGTCTCAACACTTAGACATTTTCCCACTTCTTCGAACTCATGGACTCACAGACTCACAGACTCACAATATTGTAACCTTTCTTTCATAAGTCCATCTGAAAATTCCCACACTTAACCATTTTTCCACTTATTTGGACTCGTATACTTGTGGACTCACAAAATCATGGTCTTGTAACTTTTAATTCATAATTCCATCCTAAAAGTCTCAACACTTGGTCATTTTTCCATCTTCACAGACTCACAGACTCACAATAAGTCCCAACACTTAGCCATTTTTCTGTATTCATGGACTCACGGGATCACAAAATTACAAACTCACAGAATCATAATAAATCCCAATACTTATCCTTTTTTCTGTCTTCACTAACCTGCAACCTCACAGACTCATAGACTGACACTTGGAAAAACTTCCAAGATCTTACTAGGGTGTCGTGGGACTTCTAGTTGGTCTACCACATGGCTCCACATCACCTGTGAATTGTAATCCTATCTGACATGTACCTTCCACCGTGGCAGCACACATCTTTCTTCTACCACATCAGCTGACACATGGACCCCATGCCATGCTGACGTCATCGTACAGAGAAATGCCCAAATTTTTCCAATTTGCTTATGTTCAAAATTTCCAAATGGGCTCAACTCTTCACATTACCCATAAAATTTCTCTCAATCTTACTTCCATAACTCAAAAAATAGATTTTAGTCATCTTTTTTTCTGGCATTTTGTCAAAGAGTTTTCCTACATAGTCTATAATTTTCCCTTCTACGTTCCACTAATTGGCCCATCCAAGTTCAGTGTTGAAAAATGGGCTCTAATACCACTTTGTAATGTACCCAACCACCAAAGTTGGTCACGACATGCAAATACTTTCTCTTTATCAGCTCTGATACCATAATGTAACATGCCCAATGCTCAGCTGAGCAACATTACATGTAGAAACTCATTAAATTATTAAGATTTCTTGATAATTAAATTCATGTATCTTACCAGCCCCATATCACACACAATATTGACCAATTGACTAATAACATAGTTTTGAATGCATCTAGAAGTGTATATTAAACATGAATATAACTATTGAAGAAAACACTAAATAGACAACATTCATATAAACTATTTACATAGTAGAATTAACATAGGAACAAAACAAAAACACTTATTTGTTAATGATTAACAAAATGGTTTCAAATGAATGATGAACCTCCCAACCATAGGCATTGTTGATCGTTTTATCTCATCAACAAGCCACCCCTCAACTGAGGTTATGACTCCAGAAGGATATCCAACCCACTAGCTATCCACTATCCACACAGAGCATCCCCAAACCCAGGTTCTAGTCTCACAATAGTCCCAAACCTCCAACTCTCTATTTTCCCCACAACCTGTACTACCCAAGGAATTTACCACCTTCACTTCTCATAGTCTCTTAGTTTGTACCATCGTTTATCAGGGTTACTACTACATTCAGTTGGCCAAGAATCAATTTCCCCACCACCTACACTACCTAGGGAATGTACCCCCTTCATTTCTCACAGTCCCTATGGGCCATACCATTCATGTATCAAGTCCACTAATGAATTTGGTTGGCTAAGAATCAATCGGATGGGAACTCTATGAAATCTCAGTTGTTTCATATTTTCTCCCAGTAGCCTTCACAAGGATTTGAGATATTTCATCCATATGAAAATTGCAGCACAGGCTCACAACCCAATTTACAGGCACATGGGATTTTTTCTCTGCATAAAAACATATCCAAACAATGGTTTCCTTCAAGTAAACCATGGTTGGTCCTCTCCCCAACCCTCTTCTGTCCTTTTCTTCCCAAAAACTGCATGTAAAAATTGTCTTTCTCTGCATACAAATTTCCTCTTCTTCATTGCTTGCTTGACTCACACTCTTCTCAAGGATGATTGTACTTCATCCATTTATCTCCAATAAATATGGGATGTGATCACTCACACCCACCCTCTTACATGAGTTTAATTATTGGCCTCTCATACACTCAATCAAAAAGTAAAAGGTTATACACAAAGATAATAATTTCAGGAATGTGGGTTGGATTAATACCCATGAATAATTCCCTCTTGGACCCCTCTCTCTTGTGGAATCATAGCCCCCCATAATTATTCATCTCTTATGTATCACAACTAGTGATTATTTCTTTTATTAATTAATCAATGTTCATAACATTAAATTCACCCCCCGACCTCATTAGATCAATACAATATCTTGTCCCAAATGCATCGACTCACCAACCTAATTCACATTTATACAATTACATTATAATTTGCAGTGATTGGAACTAGGAATATTACAAGACTCATACCACGGTAATTTGTTTAAAACCTTGGGAATGTAGTAACATCACCCCATTTATGTTTCTTCTCGAGTTGCAATCGATATTACCCATTCCACTTCTAACATTGGTACTTCTGAGGGATCAATTGCTTATCTCTTGCATCCATATGTCCTTCACTAGTTCTGAGACATAGATCCACTATGTATATACTTCGTGGCTATGATCTCTTTTGACATGGATCGACTAGGTATCCCTTTCATGGCCATGATCACTTCTTTTCTATATACATTCTTCATGGATCCAAATTTTACTTGATTGGTGACCATGTTTGTCATCACACCTAAGCATCGGTATGCCTTCCTCAGTAATTGAGTATCCGGACTAGTTTTTGTTGTTTCTTGTTGTTCTTATATTGGATTCTAGTGACCTTCACCCTGGCTTACTTCTCTTTGAAGACTTATAATTTATTTCGACCATCTTTTTCTCTTCTAACATCACAAATTAGGGGGAATATGTTATAGCATCAATTTCCACATTTGAAACATTGATGAATTTATTAACTTTGTCCCTATCCTAATTGCAGTCACCTTTTCCCCATACCTCCTTGATACATTCTAAAAAACACATTTTCATAACTTGTATGTGCCCTAGAATTTATGCAATAGGCATATACGCATGTTTATAAAATAAAATTTGCATACATGTTAATAATTGATCAACATAATTTTTTTTTGAGTAATTGCAATTTGAGTTACATGTTTGGTTAGTTACCTAACTTTGTTTACCCTTACCCAACCATCTCTAACTGAATAGAGATGAATTAAATAGAGCATCAATCCACAGATAAAGGTAATGATTGAATTCATATCAAAGAAAACATTTGTTGGTTGATCCCCACCATGTCTGAAATCCTCTAAATATCCTCTGCTTTATTTCTTCTCAACTAGGAGACCCTTGTTTCTAGTCATCATCGACCACCACTTTATCTGAATAAGAGCCTCCTTGAATTATCCTCAAGTCGATCAATGTATCAAAGGTTGAAATATACCTTATTAAAAAATCTTGGGTGGAGCAACCTAGGGTCCTTTTGATAGAGAAGTGTTACAATAGTACAAGTAACTAACCAACCTTCATACTATTGATTTTAATAAGATGCTCATTCCTTCGACATTTTGTGTTCTTAATTTTTTATTTACAGTTTTTGAATATTTGTTTTCTATAACACTAATTGAAATGAATTTCTTTCATATTTGATGGAACTAACAAATTATTTATTAGTATATCTACTTTTTTCTCATAGATTTGTATGCATTATTTTTTTAGGTTTTAGAAGAAGGAATCAAGAAGGAGCGAGAGGGTTCTAGAATTTGGATCTAAAATGAACATTGGACTACAAGTAATCTTACCTTTCTCTCTTCTATGAAAGTTAGTTATTTCGATTAAATTAGTTATATAATATTTCCTTCTTGTTGTTATGTGAATTTTCTTGTATTTTCCGATTATCGATTTGTTTCAGTCTTTCCCACAATTGTAGGGGACTCTCCCCACAAATAAGGGGTACGATTCCTTGGGTGGGACATGTTGTGAGGAATGAGAGGTTGTGAGCTAGGAACTCTTGCTGGAGTTGGCACCTAGGCATGCATTTTATTGCGTTTTCTGTCAGACCTTAGTTGTATTAGGTATCCTTTTCCCTAGTTGAGTCATATCCCTAGCTCAGGAGTGACTTGTTGTTGAAAGTGCACGAATATAAAATTCTACCACTGGGAGGAACATTTGGGGTCTACATTCATTCAATGATTTAATTAAATTATACATGTCTTTTATGTGTTTTTTATTTTTAGTGTATGTTTAATTATATTATGTTTTATTACACATGGATTATATTTTGTGGAACTACATAATTTGTTGCATATGAATGGCATGGTAGTAATTAAATGGTATAATATTTTTAATGGGTAGAATTCAAAGAAATTTGATTATTCAGTTGTAACAAAAGTTGGGTTTCTATGTGGCATGGCTCATCTTGGAGACTAGGGATGTGACATAACAGTTTTTAGAGTTGGTACTTATGTGTGCTCAAAGTTATGATTCAACACAGAGCATTACTAGGGAAGAAAATGAAAGAATAGTTTTTTCATTTTCAAAGAATGATATTGCAAAAATGCTATCATTATTGGAAAAGGGAGAAAAAATAGATGAATATGCCCTCTCCCTTGAGTTTAGCTTATTGTCGGTATCATAAATATTGATTTCTATGATAGAATGGGTAATTACACCATGTGGGGTTGAATTAGGGTTTCCTCTGAGTTCATTATTATTTAAATATTACGTCAAATAAGTATTAACTATGATTTTTTTGGTCCTTGGATACAAAAATGATACACTAGTGGATGTCACTATCTTATGTTTCTCATTAAATATTTCCAAATGAACTAAATTTAATTTAGCAGAGTACCTCTCAAACACTATTCATGAACAATTGACTTACTTTGAAGACTGAAAAAGTTTTAGGTTGCTGGAAAACATAGAAATACTGAGAGGGGGGGGAGTGAATCAATGTCTAACTGAATTTTTCACTTTTTCCCAATTATTAACATTGTAGATTAGTATGCATCGATTAATGAGAAAAAAAACAACATATTTACCATCATAATATAAACATGGTACACAAGATGTAATGTGGAAATCCTCAAAAGGGAGAAAACCACAAAAGATGTTTCTTTTATAATTAAATTATTACAATATCAGGCTCCAACTTGTGAGGTACACCTATCCCTAATGCAAGGTACAACTTACAATACTATAGGAACCAACCTATCATAACAAGCACCCACTTTCCAATTGAAGACACCAATCTTCCAAGGAAACCAATCCTTGCTACAATAACCAACTTATAGAACTATAGGCACCAACATGCACTATAAGAACCCACTTTTTTATAAATAGGGAACCAACTTTTGATGTAAGTACCAACTTAAAATGAGGACTGTAATCCTCTCTTGATCTCCACCCTTCCACCCTTAGAAATTCAAATATTACTTTCTTCCATTCTCTTACGAGCCTCAAATCCTCTGCTCTACACACTTCCTCTTCCACGCACTTCACTTATCGCATATCACACATCCATAGCCCCAGTCATCCTTAAAAAATATCATGGAATCATTATATATATTCCATATCATATGCAAACCATTATTTCTCAACCAAATCATATTCAACAAGTCCGCTCCAGGTCCATCGATTCTCCTTTAAATTAGTCTACAAAACCATCCATGAAAATCAATATTTAACATCCTTCTATCACATGCACTTCCTCACACAAGCCCTTAATGCTCAAGATTCATCTGATCTGATCCTTGAAAAATTTGTGACCATCGATCTATTCTCTATCTAGCAAAACACACTAAACATCCTTGATGCACAACAATTGTTTGATCTAGATCTCCAATCAATCTCCTCCATTGATTGTTTCCTTGAAATTGGGATCATCTGCATACCGAGCATGCTCAAAAACACTTCAGTGCATAACAACCATTGGATATTTCCTTCAATAGATCATGACCATCTATTTATTCTCTCCTTAACACTAGGGTCGATGAACATCATCATTGGGACAACAATTGCATGGGTGTAAACTTTAGTTCCAATGATCTAGGGTCAACGGTTTGTTTCAATGGATCCAATGGTTCTTGTTAAGTAGATTCAAAGGTTTTTATTTCATTCATGCCTCGAGTTAACCAATAGTTAACACCTTCCCTTTTTTTTCTTTGTCAAATGATTAGGTGGGACCCACATAGATCCATGCTTGTCGTTGTGTCATATGTTATTTGATCAACCTATATCATTGGATTTCATCATCATCATTGTCGATGTATGTTCACTATAGTTTACTTAGTTCTCCAACAAATGGTGGATATCCACTCAAATTCAATGGTTGATATTTCCTCATGCCTAACTAGACCCACTTTCATCCTATCCAATCATACTTTGACACATGTCACCTTGGGACACTCTGGATTCCATGCTAACACCTTCAATGACCATTCACTATCCATAATACCAAGCGTATTGACCAAGGGATAACAGGTGTCATTGTCGATGCTTTTATTAGGGGAAACCGCATGTGGTTAATCTTTCCCGAAGATATATTAGGAATGACGAAACATTTAGTTCTAATAACTCTTCATATGACCACAACTATGACCAAGTTCTTACGCTATCATCGTAGACTATTTGGAGTATCGATGCATTCATGGGTTCTTCCTATCCTGACGATCTGCTAGGCCCCGATGAAATTGGACCATTGATTTTCTTCTCTTTATCATTTTCGATGATCTCGTGGGTTTTTTTGGAAATCGAGATCTTTTCTACTTTATCATTGTCATTTGTCATGTGAAGATTAAGTGCTACTGTAACAAGGCCCCAATGATATAGTTTCTCTGACATTTCCTTTCAATTTCCTGTTGGACAATTGAGAGGGGGGGGTGAATCAGTTGTTACCGTGCTTAAACAATTATGCTTATTTTAAACCCTTTACAATGGAAATTAATGATAGTCACAATAATGCAGGAGGTAAGAAATAGAAAATTCAACATCAGTCACACATATGAGATACATAGAGACAGATATTTCCTGAGGAAATCCATAAAGGGTAAAAACCTCTTCTTCTTTATATGATAAGTAATATTTACATTCTTTACATTATCATACATATGAGCACCGACTCATAATGAGGCTGCAACCTTTATTTTGCAAGATGCTATGTGCTGAGAGCACCAACTCTCTAGTTTCTCTAGCACCAACTAAAAGGAAGCACCAACTCCCTGGTTTCTCTAGCACCAACTAGAAGGAAACACCAACTCCCTTGTTTCTCTAGCACCAACTAGAGGGAAGCACCAACTCCCCAGGTGTTCCAACACCAACTAGATGGAATCACCAACTTCCAATCATATAGGAACCAACCTGCATAACAGAGAACAACAGTTCTCCCTAGCACCACCCTACCACCCTGGTTTCTCTGGCTGCAACTAGATGGAAGCTACAACTCCCTGTGTTCAAGCACCCTCTTGAACCTCTGAGGATAAAAGTCCTCCCTAGCACCTCCCTAGCACCCTAAAATATATTTTTTTGCTATTATGACTTATTACAGTGATATAAAGTTCTTCAATGGATTACCAGTCTCATCATTGTTCTGCTACACTGCGCTGCTCTGTCTGGATCAGTGTCTTCTGCACACTCCTTTCACTTTCTGTTCTTTTTCCTTTTATTCTCTCTGTGCCATGTCCCTTCAATGAACCATTCCCCTTCTGTGCATTGTTGCTGCTACACACTCCTCCTTCTACACTCTTGAATCCCTCACAACAACAAAAATGCCACCTCTTCTTTTCTCCACATTCTTATACTCCCTGTGCATCTTGTGCATGCTCTCTATGCAATGGTTCTCCTGCTCTGCATGTTGAGTGCTCTTCCTTTTCATCATGGAAACTCTTTATCTTCTCTATTTGTTAAGCCCATCTGTCCATCATCACTAGGTGTCATGATCAAATTCCTTCGCATCACAAGCAGTTGAGATTCTTCATCTTCTGTTGTCGTCGACCTCAACCTCTCTGTCGCAGTTAATGACTCCAACGCTCTTCCAATTGTCAATAGCCTCCACGAACAGTCTTTTCTCCTACTGGAATATTCCTTGTGACCCTTCAGTTCCTATGGAAATCACACAAAATTCTCTCCACATTCTCTGGAAAAAACCATCAGTGGTTTCTAGCAGTTACATTGAGAAGTGATACAGTAGCCCTCTGATCTTCTTCAGTTTCATATGCACCGTTGGATTAACTTCTCTAAATTTTTTGTTCATTTCGGCATTCCACTCTTCAGAATTTCGGGATCAGCATGGTGGAGGATTTTAGTACTTTCCATTTTGCGACCCACGAAACTCCAAAAAGTAGCTTGTCTTCACTAACTCCTTCCCCCATCTTTCACAGATGTGACCAACGGCTGTGACCTCGGGCTGAGCCTAAACTTGTTTCACATTTTCGGATTTCAGCAATCATGTTGTTAGATTTCACATTTCGACACTTTGGGACTCCTGATGATGAGAGTCCATGATATCTCTATCTCTCAGTATTCGAAACTCCGATAGTCGAAACTTCGAGCGATGCGCCTATTTCGCGATTTCGGGGTTTCGCATTTCGCGACTTCGGGACTCCTGTGCTGGAGAGTCTCGACTCTTGACTTCTCCATCTACTGGTAACCGAAACTCCGAAATGGAGTCTTCGTTGAGGTGCCTGTGTTGGATTTTTTGGGGTTTGGCATGTCACCTTGCTCGTTAAAGAGCATGCAGGTTCTCCTGGATCCAACATCGATCGAACCGCTGGCTCATATCTAATGTTCATTGGGAAATCTCAATGAGATCCATCAC
This sequence comes from Picea engelmannii, assembly GCA_009831015.1. Lineage (NCBI taxonomy): Eukaryota > Viridiplantae > Streptophyta > Pinopsida > Pinales > Pinaceae > Picea > Picea engelmannii. The sequence goes on from ML779464.1 coordinate 746,104, forward strand.
TGCATACTCTGATCTTGTTGAGCTTTCTCTGCATCGTCTTCCCAAAATACTTCTGGAGCCCGCCTAGCACATCCTTCCTATACTCAAGCCATCATCGTTGTTGTACTTGCCATCAATGACAAGAATACACTGCCTGTAAAACATGCCAACAATCTCCCCCTTTTGCATTGATGGAAAAAAATCACCCGAACACGTTCTTTTATCCCTCTTTGACATCAATGTCAAAGAAAACACGCTCCCCCTGAGCTGTTGCAGTATTTTTGGAAGGTATAAAATATTCAATCAATACAAACTCCCCCTAACAAGATGGACTCTCTTATTTGAGGCTTGCAAAGTCTTTGTATCTAAACCAAAGTCTTCTCTTTCTGATTCTTGGACCTATTCATCTTCAGCTTCCGATGTATCCTCTATAGAATACTCAAAATTGCTCACCTCTCTTACTAGGACTCCTTCATCAACCTTTTCTTCTCATAACTGGATGACTCCCCCTGTCATTGTTCTCTCTCTACTTCTGAATGTTTTCCTCATCTGTTTCTAAAAGGTTAGCTTTCCCTCACAAGGTCTTTCCTCTTGTTATCTCTACAAGATGTCATGTATATCATTTTGTAAAACAAAAGGTTGTTGTTGAAGATGTTGTTGTCCTACTGGCACACTGTGTAATTGTAGCTCATACTTTTCAAACAACCCTTAGATCTCCCAATTAATTCTCATTGATCTATATCACTGCAATTTTCATTTTTCTTCCATGATGCATACAATCCAAGGCTTTTATGACCATATTCAATCCCAAGAAAAAACTACTACACCCACTCTCATTCCTTCTTTTCTTTCTCACAAATGAAGGACCTGTATCAGGTTTCTTAGGAGTACTGATTTCTTCGTTGTTGTATCCAATACCAGATTTTTCATTTGGTGATCTCTGACTATCCAAGATCTTATCCAGGGTCATGGAGATATTTAAGAGCTTGCTTTGGGTTTCTTCCTTCTCAACCTTCAAGGCTTCTACTTCCATCTTATGACATGGTTCTTCTCCTATTTCATCCATGGGGTAAATGCTAATTGAACATGCTTTTATTGTATCTGAATCTTCTTCTTTACTTGCAGGGGAGGATTCAATATTAACATCATTAATTGTCCTTATGCCTTTATTCACCACTTGTCCTGAGTTTACATTTACCTTACGCTCTTTGGATGTGAGCATCTCTTCAATGCCTCTGTCACATTTTTGACTTGTATTGAGAAAATTATGTTTCAGATCATTCACAAGCAGATCATACTGGGTATCTCCTTTGTCATTACCCAAACTCACCATCCCTCTTTCCTTGATTTTACCTGGTCCATCATTTTCAAGGATCACATTTCCTATTTTTCTTTTACTTATGGATAGTAGCTTATCCTTGTCTCCATTCATGTGCTTGGAACATTCACTGTCCATATTCCTAGAGGCCTTTTGTTTCTGTGATGAGGGTGTTTGACCACATTTTTCATTATCTTTCCTTTTCCATGTGTTGGACATTCTATCTAAGAACTTTATCCTTGGATCTGCTTCGTAATTCTTCATATGGCAGTTTGCAACATTGTGGCAAAAGTTGTGACAGTTATAGCATTCAATCTCATTGTTCAATAGGTCAAAGTTATTGTTGCAACGTTGTCTACTCATTGACTGTTTATTATTTCTTGACCTCCTCAGTTGCATGTATCTAAACTTAGTTTGGCAATTTGCAATCTGTGATGGTTTTCTACTTGGCTGTATCATTCTTTATTGTGGAAGATATTTATTCCTTTGAAATCTTAATTGCTCATGTCTAAGTCTTAAGGAACAATTTGTAGCTTTGTGACCAAAATTATAACAGTAGAAACAATATCCATAGAAAAAACATTTGTACCTGGAAAATAATTGTCTTCTTTGAGGAAATTGATTTCTTTCATGTTGATGATGTCTTTGAGCAGGGAGTGCATTATTTCTTTGTTCTATAGATTCAATCCTGGCACCTTTTTCTTTACTCGTCCTGGGCAGTTGATTATCTTCCTTTGTTTCTGCAGGTTTGTTGTTGTCATTGGTTGTAGATTTGACAAACTTGATGGATCCTTTGTTTCTTAGCTGACCACTACTTAATCCCTCTTCATAACCCAAACCAGTTTTCAGCTTTGGATTCCTTTGTTGATTCAGAATGGTGGCTAATCCTTCTGAGGCTTTGATACTTGACAGATTCTAATGATACAAGGCTTGAAACTTCTCCAACTCTTTCCTTGTTTTCACTACTTCTTCTTCCAAGGCTTCAGATCTTGCCTTCTTTTCTAATAACTGTTGTTTCAGAATGTCCTCTATTTTATTTGCCTCTTCTAATTCCACTTTTAGCAGGGAAAAGTCTTCATCAAGATGTCTACTGTCTTTCTCGAACTGTGTCAGCAATTACTTTTGCTTTATGTTCTTAATTATGAGTCTGCCAATCTCTTCCAGTGCACTGATTAGTTCTCCTTCCAAATCAACCACAACTTATTCATCATTATCATTACTGCTTGTGACTTTATTATCATAATCCTCTTTGGCCATAAGCATGAAGTCATTTACCTTATTTTCATAGGAAGAGTCACTATCAATGTCTTCTGAGGAGTTATCATTGTTTACACATAAGCTTTTCTTTTTATCAAATCTTTTGGATTTGTACTTCTCTTCACCTTCAAAGTTTTGATCATGTTTCTTGTGTGGACATTTATTTGCAAAACGACCTATCTTACCACAATTGAAACATTTGAAAGGTAGTTTACCTTTGTATTTTCCTGATCCCTTCTTCGGTCTCTTGACAATTTTTTCTTCAATTTCATCAGGCTCATAATCCTCATTCTTGTCTAATTTAAATGATGTTTCTATGGAGGTGGTTTTATCTTTAACTATTCTCATTTCATATGCAGTCAATGTTCCTAGAAGTTGATCAAACTCCAAGGTCTTTAGATCATTAAGTTCTTCTATAGTAGAGACCTTCAGGTTGAACCTATCTGGGAGAGATCTCAAGATTTTCTGAACTAAAGAAGGTTCCTCAATTGTTTCACCAAGTGCCTTCATTACATTTACCATTTCTTCTACTCTTAGAAAGTATTTTCCAATAGTTTCATCTTCCTTCATCTTCAACTGTTCAAACTATATTCTGTAGGTTTGAAGCTTGGCATCCTTTACCTTTTCATTACCTTCATAACTGCTAATGAGTTGTCCCACATTTCTTTGGTAGTTCCTAGGTGCATAATGTTTACGAATTTTTCTTCTGCAAGCCCACTCAAGATAGAATTCATAGCCTTATTGTTGAATCTAAATTCGAGCTTGTCATCCTTATTAGCTAGTACAACTGGATTTACATAAACAGTGTCTAACACATCCCAGAC
>ML779464.1:749531-780412 GCA_009831015.1 Picea engelmannii
GCATAATGTTTACGAATTTTTCTTCTGCAAGCCCACTCAAGATAGAATTCATAGCCTTATTGTTGAATCTAAATTCGAGCTTGTCATCCTTATTAGCTAGTACAACTGGATTTACATAAACAGTGTCTAACACATCCCAGACATCTTCACCTAAAGCCATTATGTAGGTTCTCATTCTAACTTTCCAGAAGGCAAAGTTTGTTCCATTGAACAGAGGGGCCTTATTGGTAGAATTTCCTTCATGGCTTGACATGTTTAAGCTCTAGGATCTTCCCTTAGATAAAAGGGGATGGCTCTGATACCAATTGTTGGACAACTGAGGAGGGGGGGGTGAATTAGTTGTTACCGTGCTTAAACAATTATGCTTATTTTAAACCCTTTACAATGGCACTTAATGATAGTCACAATAATGCAGGGAAGTAAGCAATAGAACATTCAACACCAGTCACACATATGAGACACACAGAGATAGATATTTCCTGAGGAAACCCATAAAGGGTAAAAACCTCTTCTTCTTTATATGATAAGTAATCTTTACATTCTTTACATTATCATACATATGATCATTGACTCATAATGAGGCTGCAACCTCTGTTTTGCAATCTTCTACTTGCTGAGAGAACCAACTCTCTAGTTTCTCTAGCACCAACTAAAAGGAAGCACCAACTCCCTGGTTTCTCTAGCACCAACTAGAAGGAAGCACCAACTCCCTGGTTTCTCTAGCACCAACTAGAGGGAAGCACCAACTCCTCAGGTGTTCCAACACCAACTGGATGGAAGCACCAACTTCCAGTCATACATGCACCAACCTGCATAACAGAGAACAACAATTCTCCCTAGCACCACCCTGCCACCGTGGTTTCTTTCGCTGCAACCAGATGGAAGCTACAACTCCCTGTGTTCAAGCACCCACTTGAACCTCTGAGCACAAAAGTCCTCCCTAGTACCTCCCTACCACCCTAAAATATAAATTTTTTTCTATTATGACTTATTACAGTGATATAAAGTTCTTCAATAGCTTACCGGTCTCATCACTGTTCTGCTACACTGCACTACTCTATCTGCATCAGTGTCTTCTGCACACTCCTTTCACTTTCTGTTCTTTTTCCTTTTATGCTCTTTGTGCCATGTCCCTTCAATGCACCATTCCCCTTCTTTACATTTTTGTTGCTGCACACTCCTCCTTCTACACTCCTGAATCCCTCACAACAACAACAACAACGCCATCTCTTCTTTTCTCCACATTCTTATACTCCCTGTGCATGCTCTCTATGAAATGGTTCTCTTTCTCTGCAAGTCGAGTGCTCTCCCTTTTCATCATGGAAGCTCTTTAGCTTCTCTATTTGTTAAGCCCATCTGTCCATCATCACTGGGTGTCATGATCAAATTCCTTCACATCACCAGCTGTTGATATTCTTCATCTTTTGTTGCCGACGACCTTAACCTCTCTATCGCAGTTAACGACTCCAATGCTCTTCCAGTTGTCAATAGCCTCCACGAACAGTGTTTTCTCCTACTAGAAGATTCCTTGTGACCCTTCAGTTCCTCTAGAAATCACACAGAAGTCTCTTTGAGTCCTCTGGAAGAAACCATTATTGGTTTCTAGCAGTTACACTGAGAAGTGCTATAATAGCCCTCTGATCTTCTTCAGTTTCATATGCACTGTTGGATTAACTTCTCTAAATCTTGCGTTCATTTTGACATTCCTCTCTTTATCATTTCAGGATCAGCGTGGAGGAGGATTTTAGTACTCTCCATTTCCCGACCCCCAAAACTCTGAAAAGGAGATTTTCTTCACTAACTCCTTCCCCCATCTTCCGCCAATGTGACCAACGGCTGTGACCTTGGGCTGATCCTAAACTTGTTTCACATTTTGGCAATCTTGTTGTTAGGTTTCTCGAATTTCCAAGTCGTGGTCCCCGAAACTCTGAAACATGAGCTTAATTCTTCGACAATGTGACCAACGGCTGTGACCATAGCCTTAGTCGAAACTGCATTTCGCAATTTTGCGTTTCGACATTTCAGCACTTTGGCACTCTTGGTGGTGAAGTGTTTCAACACTTCAACTCTCGGTATCCAAAACTCTGAAATGGAGTTAGATCAATGGTCCGGTACTCCAACATTTTTCATTTTGGCGAATCATCATTTCGGTATTCCTGTGGTGAAATACCTTGACATCTCCAACTCCCGATATCCGAACCTCCGGTATTTAGTCTGTGACATTTCACGACTTCGGGTTTTAGGATTTCAGAACTCCTGTGATGAAGAGTCTTCACTCTTGACTCCTCCTACTCCCGTTATCCAAAACTCTGGTATGGAGTCTTTATCATTTCACGACTTTGAGTTTCGTGACTTCGGGACTCTTTATGATGAGAGTCTTTGTCATTTCCATCTCCCGGTATCCAAAATCCCGGTATCCAATACTTCGAACTGGAGTCGAATCAACGGTCCATGATCACCTTGAACCAACAACTCAGATCATTTGGCCATTTCGCATTTCAAGATTTCGCGACTCCTATTGATGAGAGTCTCTAACATCTCCATCCCCCGGTAACCAAAATCCCAGTATTCAATACTTCGAAAGGTGCACCTATTTCGGGTTTTCAGGATTTCATGTTTCGGCACTTCGGGACTCCTGATGATGAGAGTCCATGACATCTCTATCTCTCAGTATCTGAAACTCTGGTAGACGAAACTTCGAGCAATGTGCCTGTTTCACAATTTCAGGGTTTTGCATTTTGCGACTTCGGGACTCCTGTGTTGGAGAGTCTCAACTCTTGACTTCTCCATCTCTCAGTAACTAAAACTTCGAAATGGAGTCTTCATTGAGGTGCATGTTTTGGATTTTTCAGGGCTTCGCATGTCACCTTTCTCGTTAAAGAGCATGCAGGTTCTCCTGGATCCAACACCGGTCGGACCTTTGGCTCAGATCTGACGTTCATTGGGAAATATCAATGAGATCCATCACTGCATACTCTGATCTTGTTGAGCTTTCTCTACATTGTCTTCCCAAAATACATCTGGAGCCCGCCTAGCACATCCTTCTTGTACTCAAGCCATCATCGCTGCTATACTTGCCATCAATGACAAGCATACAATTCCTATAAAACATGCCAACAATATCCCCCTTTGGAATTGATGGCAACAAAGGCACTTGGACACGTTCTTTCTCCCCCTTTGACATCAATGTCAAAGAAAACACGCTCCCCTTGAGCTGTTGCAGTATTTTTCGGAGGTATCATATATTCAATCAATACAAACTCCCCCTAACAAGATGGACTCTCTTATTTGAGGCCTGCAGAGTATTTGTATCTAAACCAGAGTATTCTCTTTCTGATTCTTGGACTTGTTCATCTTTAGCTTTTGTTGTATCCTCTGTAGAATACTCAAAATTTCTCACCTCTCTTACTAGGACTCCTTCATCAACCTTTTCTTCTCATAACTGGATGACTCCCCCTGTCACTGTTCTCTCTCTGCTTTTGAATGTTTTCCTCCTTTGTTTCTAAAAGGTTATCTTTCCCTAACAAGGTCTTTCCTCTTGTCATCTCTACAAGATGTCATGTATATCATTTTGTAAAACAAAATGTTGTTGTTGAAGATGTTGTTGTCCTACTGGCACACTGTGTATTTGTAGCTCGTACTTTTCAAACAACCCTTGGATCTCCCCATTAATTCTCATCGATCTCTATCACTGCAATTTTCCTTTTTCTTCCATGATGCATACAATCCAAGGATTTTATGACAATCACAAGAAAAAACTGCTACACCCACTCTCATTCATGCTTTTCTTTCTCACAAATGAAGGACCTGTATTAGGTTTCTTAGGAGTACTGATTTCTTCATTGTTGTATCCAATACCAGATTTTTCATTTGGTGATCTCTGACTATCCAAGATCTTATCCAGGGCCATGGAGTTGTTTAAGAGCTTGCTTTGGGTGTTTTCCTTCTCAACCTTCAAGACTTCTGCATCCATCTTATGACATGGTTCTTCTCCTATTTCATCCATGGGGTAAATGCTAACTGAACATTCTTTGACTGTATCTGAATCTTCTTCTTTACTTGCAGGGGAGGATTCAATATTAACATCATTAATTGTCCTTATGCCTTTATTCACCACTTGTCCTGAGTTTACATTTAACTTACACTCTTTGGACATGAGCACCTCTTCACTTCCTTTGTCACATTTTTGACTTGTATTGAGAAAATTATGTTTCATATCATCCACAGGTAGATCGTACTGGGTATCTCCTTTATCATTACCCAAACTCACCATCCCTCTTTCCTTGATTTTACCTGGTCCATCATTTTCAAGGATCACATTTCCTATTTTTATTTTACTTATGGACAATATCTTATCCTTGTCTCCACTCATGTGTTTGGAACATTCACTATCCATATTCCCAGAGGCCTTTTGTTTTTGAGTTGAGGGTGTTTGACCACATGTTTCATTATCATTCCTTTTCCATGTGCTGGCCATTCTATCTAAGAACTTTATCCTTGGATCTGCTTTGTAATTCTTCAGATGGCAGTTTGCAGCGTTGTGGCCAAAGTTGTGACAATTATAGCATTCAATCTCATTATTCAATAGATCAAAGTTATTGTTGCAACATTGTCTACTCATTGACTGTTTATTTTTTCTTGACCTCCTCAGTTGCATGTCTCTAAACTTAGTTTGTCAATTTGCAATCTATGATGGTTTGTTACTTGGATATATCATTTTTTGTTGTGGTAGATATTTATTCCTTTGAAATCTTAATTTCTCATGTCTAAGTCTTAAGGAACAATTTGTAGCTTTGTGACCAAAATTATAATAGTAGAAACAATATCCATAGAAAAAGTCCTTGTACCTAGAAAATAGTTGTCTTCTTTGAGGAAATCGATTTCTTTCATGTTGATGATGTCTTTGAGCAGGGAGTGCATTATTTCTTTGTTCTACAAATTCAATCATGGCACCTTTTTCTTTACTCGTCCTGGGAGGCTGATTGTCTTCCTTTATTTCTGGAGGTTTGTTGTTGTCATTGGTTGTAGATTTGACAAACTTGATGGATCCTTTGTTTCTTGGCTGACCACTACTTGATCCCTCTTCATAACCCAAACCAGTTTTCATCTTTGGATTCCTTTGCTGCTTCAGAATGGTGGCTAATCCTTCTAAGTCTTTTATACTTGATAGATTCTGATGATACAAGGCTTGAAACTTCTCCAACTCTTTCCTTGTTTTCACTACTTCTTCTTCCAAGGCTTTAGATATTGCCTTCTTTTCTGATAAATGTTGTTTCAGAATTTCCTCTATTTTCTTCGCCTCTTCTAATTCCACTTTTAGTAGGGAAAACTCTTCATCATGATGTTTACAGTCTTTCTCGAACTCTATCAGTAATTGTTTTTGCTTTCTGTTCTTAATTCTGAGTCTGTCAATCTCTTCCAGTGCACTGATCATTTCTCCTTCCAAATCAACCACAGCTTCTTCATCATTAGCATCACTGCCTGTGCCTTTATTATCATAATCCTCTTTGGCCATAAGCATGAATTCATTTACCTTATATTCATAGGAAGAGTCACTATCGGTGTCTTCTGAGGAGTTATCATTATTTACACATAAAATTTTCTTTTTATCAAATCTTTTGGATTTGTACTTCTCTTCACCTTCAGAGTTCTGATCATGTTTATTGTGTGGACGTTTATTTGAAAAATGACCTATCTTACCACAGTTGAAACATTTGAAAGGCAGTTTACCTTTGTATTTTCCTGATCCCTTCTTCAGTCTCTTCACAAATTTTTCTTCAATTTCATCGGGCTCAGAATCCTCATTCTTGTCTTCTTTAAATGATGCTTCTCTGGAGGTGGGTTTATCTTTAACTATTATCATTTCATATGGAGTCAATGTTCCTAGAAGTTGATCAAACTCCAAGGTTTTTAGATCATTAAGTTATTCTATAGCAGAGACCTTCGGGTTGAACCTATCTGGGAGATATCTCAAGATTTTCTTAACTAAAGAAGGTTCCTCAATTGTTTCACCAAGTGCCTTCATTGCATTTACCATTTCTTCTACTCTCAAAAAGTATTTTCCAACAATTTCATCTTCCTTCATATTCAGCTGTTCAAACTGTATTTTGTAGGTTTGAAGCTTGGCATCCTTTACCTTTTCATTACCTTCATAACTGCTAATGAGTTTGTCCCACATTTCTTTGGCAGTTCCTAGGTGCATAACTTTTACAAATTTTTCTTCTGCAAGCCCAGTCAAGATAGCATTCATAGCCTCAACATTGCAGCTAAATTCTAGCTTGTCATCCTTATTAGCCAGTACAATTGGCTTTACATAACCAATGTCTACCACATCCCAAACATCTGCACCTAAATCCATTTTGTAGGTTCTCATTCTAACTTTCCAGAAGACAAAGTTTGTTCCATTGAACAGAGGGGCCTTATTGGTTGAATTTCCTTCATGGATTGACATGTTTAAGCTCTAGGATCTTCCCTTAGATAAAAGGGGATGGCTCTGATACCAATTGTTGGAAAACTAAGAGGGGGGGGGTGAATCAGTTGTTATCGTGCTTAAACAATTATGCTTATTTTAAACCCTTTACAATGGAAATTAATGATAGTCACAATAATGCAGGGAAGTAAGCAATAGAACATTCAACATCAATCACACATATAACATACACATAGACAAATATTTCCTGAGGAAACCCATAAAGGGTAAAAACCTCTTCTTCTTTATATGATAAGTAATCTTTACATTCTTTACATTATCATACATATGAGAACCGACTCATAATGAGGATGCAACCTCTGTTTTGCAAGTTGCTACTTTTTGAGAGCACCAACTCTCTAGTTTCTCTAGCACCAACTATAAGGAAGCACTAACTCCTTGGTTTCTCTAGCACCAACTCCCTGGTTTCTCTAGCACCAACTAGAGGGAAGCACCAACTCCCCAGGTGTTCCAACACCAATTGGATGGAAGCACTAACTTCCATTCATACAGGCATCAACCTGCATAACAGAGAACAATAGTTCTCCCTAGCACCACCCTACCACCCTGGTTTCTCTGGGTACAACTAGATGGAAACTACAATTCCTTGTGTTCAAGCACCCACTTGAACCTCTGAGGACAAAAGTCCTCCATAGCACCTCCCTACCACCTTGAAATATATTTTTTTGATATTATGACTTATTAAAGTGATATAAAGTTATTCAATGGCTTACGGGTCTCATCACTGTTCTGCTACACTGTGCTTCTCTATCTGCATCAGTGTCTTCTGCACACTCCTTGTGCTTTCTATTCTTTTTCCTTTTATGCTCTCTGCGCCATGTCCCTTCAATGCACCATTACCCTTCTGTGCATTGTTGTGTCTGCACACTCCTCCTTCTACACTCCTGAATCCCTCACAACAACAACAACAACGCCATCTCTTCTTTTCTCCACATTCTTATACTCCCTATGCATCTTCTGCATGCTCTCTCTGCAATGGTTCTCCTACTCTACATGTCGAGTGCTCTGCCTTTTCATCATGGAAACTCTTTAGCTTCTCTATTTTTAAAGCCCATTTGTCCATCATCACTGGGTGTCATGATCAAATTCCTTCACATCACCAGCAATTGATATTCTTCATCTTTTGTTGCCGTCAACCTCAACTTCTCTGTCGCAGTTAATGACTCCAACGCTCTTCCAACTGTCAATAGCCTCCACGAATAGTCTTTTCTCCTACTGGAAGATTCCTTGTGACCCTTCAGTTACTTTGGAAATCACACAGAAGTCTCTTCGAGTCCTCTAGGAGACACCATCAATGGTTTCTAGAAGTTACATTGAGAAGTGCTACAGTAGCCCTTCGATCGTCTTCAATTTCATCTGCACCGTTGGATTAACTTCTCTAAATCTTGCGTTCAGTTTGACATTCCTCTCTTCGGCATTTCAGGATCAACGTGGTGGAGTATTTTAGTACTCTCCATTTCCTGACCCCCAAAACTATAAAAAGGAGCTTGTCTTCACTAACTCCTTCCCTCATCTTCTGTCGATGTGACCAACGGATGTGACCTCAGGCTAAGCCTAAAATTGTTTCGCTTTTCGGCATTTTGGCAATCATGTTGTTAGATTTCTCGAATTTCCATGTTCTTGTCCCCGAAACTACGAAACATGAGCTTAACTCTTCGACAATGTGACTTACGATTGTGACCACAGCCTTAGTCGAAACTGCATTTTGCAATTTCGCGTTTTGGCATTTCGTCACTTCAACACTCTTGGTGGTGAACTGTTTCAACACTTCAACTCCTGGTATCCAAAACTATGAAATGGAGTCATATCAACGGTCTGGTACTCCAATGTTTTTCATTTCGGCGAATCAGCATTTCGATATTCTTGTGGTGAAATACCTTGACATCTCCAACTCCTGATATCTGAACCTCCGGTATTTAGTCTGTGACATTTCAGGACTTCGGGTTTTGCGATTTTGGGAATCTTGTGATGAAGAGTCTTCACTCTTGACTCCTCCTACTCCTGGTATCTGAAACTCCGGTATGGAGTATTTATCATTTCACGACTTCGAGTTTCGCGACTTTGGGACTCTTTATGATGAGAGTGTTTTTCATTTCCATCTCCCAGTATCCAAAATTCCAATATCCAATACTTCAAACTGAATTCGGATCAACAGTCCATGATCTCCTTGAAACAATGGCTCAGATAATTTCTCCATTTCGCATTTCGGGACTCCTGTTGATGAGAGTCTCTGACATCTCCATCTCCTGGTAACTGAAATCTCAGTATTCAATACTTTGAAAGGTGCACCTGTTTAGGGTTTTCAGGATTTCACATTTCGACACTTTAGGACTCCTGATGATGAGAGTCTAGGACATCTCTATCTCCTAGTATCTGAAACTTTGGTAGATGAAACTTCGACTGATGCATCTGTTTCGCGATTTCGGGGTTTCACATTTCGCGACTTCGGGACTCCTTTGTTGGAGAGTCTCGACTCTTGACTTCTCCATATATTGGTAACCGAAACTCTGAAATGGAGTCATTGTTGAGGTGCCTGTTTTGGATTTTTCGGGGTTTCACATTTCACCTTGCTCGTTAAAGAGTGTGCAAGTTATCCTGGATCCAACACCGGTCGGACCTCTGGCTCAGATCTGACGTTCATCGGGAAATATCAATGAGATCCATTGTTGAATACTCTGATCTTGTTGAGCTTTCTCTACATCGTCTTCCCAAAATACTTCTGGAGCCCGCTTGGCACATCCTTCCTGTACTCAAGCCATCATCGATGTTGTACTTGCCATCAATGACAAGCATACACTGCCTGTAAAATATGCCAACATTTCCACCATCGATCTTATTCTCCAATCAATCTCGAATGTTGATTTATTGAACTTTTCATTATATTTCATCATCGTTGGTGATCCATATGGATGTTGGTGGCCTCCCACCTATTCCAACTAGCTCATTTTGGTAGTTTTCCAGTTTGACATTGTTTTCCTAGCTTTCGAGTCCCTGACTTCCAATGGGATATCGTGCGCCTAAAACAAAGATTGTATGAAAAATTTACGACCCTAGGAATTTGATGTACTAACTTACCCAAACGGGTCCCACATGAATTTTGGCACTTCATCTCCTAGGGTTAGGTTTTTGGATGTCTACATTTTTTGACATTCTTGTTTATTGTAAAAATGCCTTGAGAGCCTCATTGTAATAATCTTCTTGTGAATGAGCACAACCATCACATCTCTTCTTAGAGATAAGCCACCACCATTCTAGAAAGATTTTTTTCCACTGCATTTTATAGTTTCAACTTATTTCCTTATTGAATAGAAAGTAGTTTTACTATAAATCTGTTATTCTGTGTTAAGCATCCTTTGACAATAATCTGTATTCATTTCATCCTGCTCATAAAATCCACATCAGTGGTATCAGAGTGGTATTCTCCTTGTCATTCTTAATGCATATCCCCAAAGAGGTCAAGGTACAAATATTTGGGTCTTGAGCTTGTTTCTCTTGAGGACAAAAGCTCTCGCACGCCCAAGAAACCTCTCATGGCGAGAGAAAAGAAAGATGACGGGACAGGAGATTCCTTCAAAACTTTTCTTGAGGAATCCCTCACACAATAGAGGAATGAGATGATGGATAGTTTTTCACAAATACTTCGGTGGCTACCAATAGGCAATGTGTCTTCCTCAAACGGAGGCACTGCCCCTTCAAGGTACAAATCAACTTTGATATTCCTATATTTTAAGGTCAGATAGACGCAGATGATGTATACAAATGGTTGAATTTGCTAGAAGGGTATTTCTTTGTCCATAATTTATCGAATAGAGAAAAGATTACTTTTGCGCTCCTCAAAGCCATATCCCCATGTCAAATATTGGGGGGAAACTTTCTGTGAGAATAAGGAAACAAAGGAACCCACATTATTTATAGTTGTGGTCAGTTGAGAGTCCGTCAGGGATGCTATTAATGAAAAATACTACCCTGTTGGAAGTTATGACGTTCTGTATACAAAATGGACCACACTGTGGCAGGAAAGAGACCAAGCAGTGTCCAAGTTCACAAATATCTTCCATACCTTTCGCACCAAGATGGGTATCAAATATTCTGAGTGACATCTGGTGCTCAAGTTCTGCGGTGGTTTTCATAGATACATATAGTCCAAGATGGAGTTTCTAGAAATATCATCCCTGGGTGCGGCCTACCGATATGTTGTCAAAATTGAGCAGAAGCTCAATCAAAAGACACAGAAATTTGGATGTGGGAACCCCTCACAACAAAATCCAGGAAAGGGTGAACCCAACCGATAAAACAAAGGATATATCAAAGATGGAACACCTCAGGAAAACCATTCCAGGCTCTAAGAAAAGAAGGACACTGGAAATATAAATAAATATATTGGGAAGTGGTGTGACTTCCATAAGAGCCCCTAGCATAAAACTCTTGATTTTTACTCGAAGCAGTCATTGGTGGCTGAGGTGAAACCCTATAAATAAGATGCGGGTTCTGACTATAAGTCAGAACTAGAAAGGGGGAGATGGATCATTGATGAAGAACCCAGTGCTATTGTTTCTACCACCAAGCTCCATCCTGATGAACCGAATAAGCTAGAGGAAGGAGAGTGATTTTTTCATTCATAGATGTGGGTGAAGGGTACCCCACTGCACTTCATCATTGATCATGGTATCCAGAAGAAACTCATCTCAGTAGAGGTTATCAAGTGACTCACCTTGCTGACAACGCCACACACATGACATCCCCATCAGCCAACAATGTCACCTATCATACAACATCAAGTGCTTCTAAGATGAGGTATTGTGTGGGGTTTCCCCTCTCAAAGTTTTTAATGTTCTTTTGGGCCAACCATATTTATGGAAAAACCATTATGTATATGATTCTAGGCATCACAATGTTATTGTTACTTTGAAGAATAAATTTATAGGATACTGGAGGCAGCCCCACCTAGTGTTATTTCCTTGATCTCTGCCAAGCAATGCATAAACGTCATCTCTCAGACGAGGAAGTTTGTCTTCTTCATGATTTGTTCTCAGAGTGAGAGAAATATTGCAACCACATCCACGGTCTCTGTGACTAACCTCTCCACACAACATAAGCAAGTGGATAAGGTCATGGAAGAATACACATATATCTTCTCCTCACCTACCAACGTACCGCTGCACTGTCAGGTCAAGCACCCCATCGATCTGACCCATGACGCACCATTTCCCAACGAGTCAGTCTATCATCGCTATTTGTTAGAGAATGAGGAGATTAAGAGGCATATCCATGAACTGCTCCGCAAGGGGCACGTCTGTTCCATCTCATCACCTTATGGAAGCCCAATCGTGTTGGTATAGAAGAAAGATGGAATATTGCGACTCTGCATTGATTACCATGCCCTGAATAAAATCACAGTCAGAAACTGGTACCTGATTCCCCAATTCAACAACCTCCTTGATCAGCTCATGGGGTCCAAATACTTTAGTAACATATATCTGAAGTCTAGCTACCACCAAGTCCTGATAGAGCAAACAAATGTATGGAAGACTTCCTTCAATTCAAAGGAAGGTATTTTTGAATGGTTGTTCATGCCCTTTGGCTTGACAGATGATCCAACCACTTTCATGAGGATGATGAATGATATCTTGTGACCATTCACTAATAATTTTGTAGTGGTGTATCTGGATGAAATTCTCATTTACAACAAGGCTTCAACATAATACTTGCATCATATTCAGTAGGTTCTACACACCGTACAACAACACAAGCTATACGCCAACTTGGAAAAATGTTTCTTCAACATGGACAAGTTTCATTACCTGGGATACATCATTGATAAACATGGTGTACATGTGGATCCAGCCAAGATCCAATTCATCTATGATTGACCAACCCAACCACACTCACTGAGCTTCATAGTTTCTTGGGCCTTGCCAATTTGTATTGCAGGTTCATGTTTGGATTCTCCCATATTGCATGGGCCCTTAGCCAAGTAACCAGAGGTGGTGGTAAGGAGAATTTTTTGTGGGGCCGGTCCCAACAAGAAGCGTTCAATTATTTGAAGCAACGCTTATGCTCATCCCCAGTACTTTTACTACCGAACCTGGAGAAACCCTTTGAGATCGAGACAAATGCTTCATACTATGTTGTGGATGTTGTTCTCACTCAGCACAACCATCCCTTGGCCTATCATAGCGATACACTATCAGATGATGTCCTTAAGTACCCTACTTACGACAAAGAAATGTACTCCATTATGAAATCCTATCACCAATGGAGACATTACATTCTTAGGAAGGAGACAATCATCCAAAATTATCATAAGCCATTGTAGTTCATGTAGACACAAGGAAAATTGCAGAATGATCACCATCAGAAGTGGTCCACATAATTGCATCAATTCCACCTCAACATCAATTATAAAATAGGAAGCACCAACCACATCACTAATTGCCTCAACAAACCTCTAGTTGCGGCACTCACCATGGTGCTAGACTCTTGTGGCCATGAGACCTATGGATGGTCCCAACTCTATGAGACAGACCTGGACTTCTCCACCACCTACCAAATGTTGGTCGCAGAAACAGTTGTCGCTAATTTCCATATTCATGATGAGTTGTTGTGTCGTCTGGGCCATATTCGTGTTCCATTAAGCGATCGAGTGAAGCTAATCTGGGAAGCCCACTACAGTCAGGTGGTAGGACACTTCAGTGTCGAAAATATAGTGGAAAAGTTGCAGAAACATTTCTACTAGCTGAAACTTCGACAGGAGGTCAACTAGTATATCAGATCATGCACTACCTGTGATATTTCTAAACCGACCACTAAGAAACAAGGCATGTAAACCCCTTTTCCTACTCCTGAAAGGACATGAGAATCCATCTCCATGGACTACATGTCAGGCCTTCTGTCCACCAAGAAAGGAAATTACTGTGTTTTTGTGGTTTTTTATCACTTTTCTCAGATGGATATTTTGGCCTCCTACAAGAAGAGAATCACAATGAGTCTGGATATATTTTGGAATCCTACAAACCATTGTTTCATATAAGAAAAGTCAATTTCTCAGCACATTCTGGTCAATCCTCTAGTCACTGCTCGACACCAAGATCAACAAATCCATGACCTTCCACCCCCATACAGATGGCCAAACCAAGGTTGTAAATCGAATGATCGTGCATATCCTGCACATGTATAATTCCAAGAACCCTTGCACATGGGATGAGAGTATTCCCTATGTCCAACATAGCTACAACTGAGCCTTTCATAGCTCAACTAGCCACAACCCTTTCAAGTGGGGTTGGGATTCCAACCATTGGGTCCCATAGATGTTGCAGCACCCCTTTTGGTCACCTCAGTCGACTCATCTCCTGCTCCAACTGAAGATTAAAAATCCACCCAGTTCATTGAGAGGATCCAACACATCCGTCAACAGGTTCAGGATATCCTACAAAAGTCCAATGACAAGTAAAAGCAGCTCCATGATCAACATTGAGTGCCACATAAGTTTCAAGTGAGTGACAAAGTATGGTTTCATTTGCAGAAAGAACACCTTACCGAACCACATTAGAAGCTTCACCTACTCCGTTATTGTTTGTACACCATCACCACAGCTATGGGTGATAATTCTTTTGGGCTCAACATTCGTCCTTTCCTTGGCTTGCACCTAGTTTTCAATGTGGATTTCCTTCGACCTTATTTCCCACCATTATTGGACACCTCAGAGATAGCATAACAACTGACACCAAATGAGATCAACCCCAACTACATACAACATGAATCTATTGATCATATTGTGGACAAATAGGTTAAGGTAAATCGCTAGCAAAGGATCCAACTTTATTAAGTTGTCAAAGAAGGGCAACTCTTGCACCAAGGCAAATGGCTCACCCAGGGCCAAATTAAACATAAATTTCCTCATCTAATGGGGGAAATAAATGAAATGGAGACCATTTCTTCTTGAGGTTTGATTATTGATCCATATGGATTTCGTTAGCCTCCCACCTATTCCATCTGGCTCATTTTGGTAGTTTTCCAGTTCGATAGTTTTTTCCTAGTTTTCGGGTCCCTAACTTCTGGGGTCGTTTTGAGTCCCTAAACAATGTTTTTACGGATCACAACTATCAAGATGTGTAGGGATCACCACATAAATCATGTGTAGTCCTCGTATAGACCTTTCCAACGTGCTAGCGTGCGCCTAAAACAAAGATTGTATGCACAATTTATGACCCCGGGAAGTTGATGTACTGACCCACATGACTTTTTACGCTTCATCTCCTAGGGTTAGGTTTTTGGATGTCTAGGGTTTTTGACATTCCTTTTTATTGTAAAATTCCTTGAGAGCCTCATTTTAATTATCTTCTTGTGAATTAACACATCCGTCACATCTCTTCTCATATACAAGCCACCACCATTCTAGCAAGCTTGTTTTCCACTGCATTTTACAATTTCAACTTATTTCCTTATTGAATAGAAACCAGTTATACTATATATCTATTATTTTGTGTTAATCATATTTTGATAATAATCTTTATTCATTTTGTTCTTCTCATAAAATTTGGATCAGTTGAGACCAAAGGGAATTGGCGTTTGATTCAAAAATATGGCAAGCCCCGATGATATGATCTCGACTATCGATTTTGGAAAAGGATAGTATCGATCTGGTCTACACTGTCTATTCGATTTAACCCATAGAATGAAATTTTCATGCTCCCAATTTGACTCTCATTGATTCTAATATACTCTCATAGAAAAGGATTAATTATTTTTCGCCTCCATGACCTCGGTCTGGTTCATATTTGTAGAAAGAATCTACACATGATATCCTACAACACAAACACTTTGTCATTCTTTCCAAAACAAATAGATAGTCTAGATGCTTCCTCTATATTTACATGGTTAAATCCTTGGACCTGTCATTCTTCCTTTTTCATCAATGACAACATCATTGCAACATAGGTATTATTCATACTTATTTTATTTATTGATACATTAACATCCCTCTTGTTTTGAATCTTTAAACCTAAATAAAGTATATTAGAAAGGAAATTATATTAATGTTATTGAATGGACTGATGTTGTGAAGGATCAAGGATAGAAGGGTGGTTATAAGTACTTCATTTATTAGGTTATGGACACTATATATATTTTAATTCATAATCATCCTCCTCCAAGGATGTTTCCTGACTACAGAAATCCCTTACAGTCGAGACAACAAAAAAGGTTTGGATATTGGTATATTTATGAAAATTAAATAGTCATAAGAGTTTATTGGTTTGAATCTCGACCATACAAGTTACATTTTTTTATTAATTACATATTTTTTGCATTACAATTACTAAGGAAAATTATAAGCTCGGACTACCTTCATTTTGATTCAAAATATAAAAATACCCTTCTTCAATTTCCAACATAAGTTTTCTTTTTCCTATTAAGAGATTTATCAAATTTAGAAATCATAGAAGGTATGATGAAAAAATTCAATTTTGAATTAGATGATCCTTGAAAATATGATACTTTCAATGTGATTTCTAACATGAAACATGCAATTGGCATTCAATATTATTTGCATCACTTACATGTTGCAAGATAAAATTTTGAAAATAAAAATTCATGGGTAGAAGTTCAGAAGCTACTCCAACACTAGATTATTGATACGCCAAAGAAGGAGTGTTCGCAAAAATGACCTATGGAAGACATTCTATTTTCTTATTTAGTTATCATCCTTGAATATGACACAATCAACAAACAAACTAATTTTTTTATGCAAACAGCTAACAAAATAGAACATCAGAAGAAGTTGGGAGATGATTCAATGGAAGTTGATGAACATGCACCTCCTCCTAAAAGGTCAAATCTAGATTCACAAGTAGAGGAGGAATCAAATTAAGTTGGAGTAATAAATAGACCCTCTTGTTAGAAGTATGTCACTCCAATGACACAATTTGCATCCTCAAGTGATTCAATCTTCAATAATGATGGAAAAATATTCCTATGGGGAGAAGTGTCAAGAGAATTTTCCTCTTTAGAAGAAGGGTAAAAAATATTCACTAAAATGGATGTTAATATTAAAGCTACAAAATAAGCCACATAATATTTTTATTCACAAATAATTCATGAGGGGCATGCACCACCCAGGTTTCTATCTTCAATTGATTACGAAAAGGGAATTTTTTAGATGACTATATTAAGGTAGAAGGTGGAAAACTTGAAAAATAATTATGCCCCATGATTATGATACTACAAATGTTTCATTGGATATAAATTCTTTGCCTCTAGAATATCAAATATAATGGCACAAGAAAATACGAGACATGGTAGAAAACTATCTAATTCAACCTACTTTAAATGTTATAAAGTTAAAGATACAAATAAGTAGAATGGAGAATCAACTAAAGGTGGAGAGGACTACAAATAGAGCTAGAATAACTTCAGTAAGTGGAATAGAGCATAATTTATTTGACTTGGGTTATGGAGAAGAAGAAAAAAATCTATCCTTTCTTTGGTAAAAGAAAAGGAGAAATAAATTTAGATCCTAAGGAAAAAATTGAATATGCCTCTTAAAAAGAATATTCAAATAAATGAGTTAATGGAAGTAGAAAGGGAAAAAGGGAATCTTCACAGACAGTTGAAAACTTTGCAAGACCAAAATAGAGAGCTGGAAAGAATGGTGTAAATGTTAAATAATGAAAAGGAAGCTTTTTTTTCAGAAATCCTTCACAAGATAAGCATTCCTAACCAGGGATGATTTTAAGAATGGAAATTTGTTTTAAAATGTAGAAACCTTGGCGAATCTTACTAATCCTTCATATTCCAACTATAAATGTTTGGTGATATTTTTGTAAAAATATTCAAATTTATAAGGATTTTATATAGTTTTTATAAAATTTTGGCGATTTTTAAGGTAACATAATTTTATTGTATATAATTTGGGCGAATCATTTTTAAATTAACGAATATCGTTTTTGGAAAAACCATGGAAAATTAGCCCATGAGCGAAATTTAGCCCCTAAAATCATCCATGTTCCTAACATCAAAATTCTTCCTGAAGGTTTTGAAGAAGAAAAGATTGCAAATTTGGAAGGGAAAATTGTAGTTCTAAAAAAGGAGATAATAAAAACAAAGTATGTGTTTGAATTGAAAGATTAAAAAATGGTAGAACTACAAGAGAAGACAAATATAAAAAATTATTTGATTGAGAAAAATTATGTTGTCAGACTCGAGAGAGACAAAACTATAGCTCAAAACAATGTTCAAATTATTGAGCTTAAATACTTACAAACTAAATATGAGAAAACAATCATTGCAAATAATATTTAATTGGAGAAAAAAAATTCATCTAAGACCATATCAAAAAACCAATGCAACATCTAAGGACTCATTTTAGCGTATTTTCATAAACTAAAGATCTCCTGAGAAGCAACAAATTACATATCACCAAATCTTGGTAATGATTAGGGGATAAATTACAAATTGTGAATAAGGCAATAAAGTTTGTTAGAAGTAAAACAATTGAGGACTTAAAACTATTATACATCAAATATAGGATGTCTTTCATCATGACAATTGATTGTTGAAAGATTGGTTTTCATTGATTCCAACCCTTGAAGAAGTATGATAGCCCCAAAGGTATGGTTATGGAACCCAAAGTTGATAGAGGAAAGATGATATGGGATCTTTCATCGAGTGACTTATAAATAATTGAATTAAATGAGCATAAATTAAATTGCACACATGAAGAGACATAAGCATCAAATATGAACACAAATAATTTATAACAGAGTTCATCCCTGGTGGACTACGTCTTCGAGTCCTGCTCTCAAATGGGTAGGAGTTTTCATTAACTCAAAAAAACAATTTGGCAAAATACATAAGCATACCTCATTCTGAAATCAAGCTTAAGAAATAATGCTTAGATAAGAAAATAGACAACACCACTGAATTTGTGGCATCGAATTACCAAAAAATGAGTGTCTCCACGCCTTGATCTGACTCTAGCACTCCTAGGCCCATGAAGAAATTCATATCTATTTTCGTGCCCCTCTGCAACCTGCAATTAATGACTGTATTGCATTGAAAAACATGCCCAAGGTCGTATCACACACGTTCCTCCTCCCCAGAGCTTGTCGAATTCAACATTTAAGTAATTTTCATGGGTGTTCATAACAATATAGGTCATTGGCATGTTGGTTTGGGCATGAATATAAAGGCGTAGTATGGGGAGGAGGTCCTGGGGTCAAACCCCCAATACTCCCCCTTTTGAGTTTGATTTGTTGTAATATATATATTAATATAATAAGTCGCCCTGTCAACTTTTGTGGTGGAACTATCTGAATCCCAACGATTATAACACGACCATATTTGTCGAACCTAGCAATCTTTATTTTTTTTCAAAATTTGGTTACGGGTTGTCATTGTGATTTTGTCGCCTGCCATGTGGTAGCCACTGATTGGGCCATGTGGCAGCCTCCCATTGGGCTCGTTGTCATATTCCATGTCAATTCCAAATAATTACACCATGTCATCATTCCACATCACCGTACAGACCATATGGACTACCATGTGGCACAATCCTATTGGTCCATGGATTGGTTCGAAAGTGCCAAAACTGGGTGACACATGGCAGCCTCTGGTGCTGCCACATCACCATGTTGACACCAGCATGAAACATGTCACCTTGTCTCCTTCCACATGTGTTGTATAGATGTTGATGTCATCTATATGAGTGCTAACGTCAGCAGTATGGATGTTGACTCATCCCCTGTTGTCTGGGATAGGTTGACCAAACTTTGACCACAAATATATTTTAATCTGTAACTCTATTTGAAGAGTCATTTTAGTCGTTAGAAATCTTGTGACATGCTCTTCGCGATAATGTCATCTTCACTAAGTTTTGTGACCTTTTATTTTTTTCCCTTTCTCTGTCTGTTGATGCCATTCTAAGCATCCTGAGTTGCCTATGTGAGTTTTTATTTGTTCTTATCCTTCTTTGGATCCTTTTTGGATCACGCCTTCCCACTAAGAGATTTTTGGACCACCAAAATATTTCATCAATCAACAGGTAAGTGAGGGAAGATTCCCCTCAATTTATCCTTTTGTATCCACTTTTCCTTGCTTGTATGTGTTCCCTTTAAGCCTACTCAAAGATAATCGACATCACCCTTGCATGAATTCCTCATCTCTTTGTCCAGGATGATATCGTCCTGTAACTCATCCAAGAACTCAGGTACAAAGTCATCAACCGAAGGTATTGAAACTTCCTCATCCTAATCCATGATCATGGGAGGATAAAAAAATTTCAAGTTATGTATGTTCACAACTAAGTAAATCTACATGTAAGGTGGAGAATCCAGATGAAAAGCATTGGTACCACTTTTCTCCAAGATAATGAAGGGTCCATAATGAATGGGATTGAGTTTCTTTCCTTCACCCTTCAATATCTCCTTGTTGATGTGAATCCATACCCAGTCTCTAACCTAGAACTGATGAGCAACCATGTGCTTGTCATGCTGAGATTTATATTGTTCTTGAATTTTCTTAAACTATTCCCTGACTTCCTAGTGTACCTGTTGGATCCTCTAGATGAAATTGTGGGCTCTGTCCTCTATTCATTCTTCATTCATATCGACATCTCTCCCATACATCAAGTCCAAAGGAACCTTAATTAGGTACCCAAAACATGTATCAAAATATGAACTCTAAGTGGAGGAATGTAAATCTCGGTTGTAAGCATGTTACATTGGGTATTTTTTCTTCCCATAACTTGGTATTCTTGCTGCAGTAGCCTCAAAGAAAAATTACCACTATTTTGTTTACCACCTCTGTTTGTACATTGGTCTGTGTATGGAAAACAATGCTCCTCTTCAATTTGGTGTCCATCATTCTCAACAAGCTAGTCCAAAAATCCCCAAGGAATCGAGTATCTTCATCTGAGATAATGGATGTGGGTAACCCAAAGTGAACCCAAACATACTGAAAGAAGAGATCAACAATATGCTCAACAATGATCTGCTTTTTACATGGCATAAAGATACACATCTTGTTGAACATATCCACTACAACATACAAATAGTCATGACCCCCTTTAGTCATTGGTAAACCGCCTACAAAATCCATGGAGATACTTTCCCATGGATGGGATGGAACATGAAGTGGTGAGTATAGCCCGAGTTTTCTATTAGTGGGCTTACAAGTAGAACACATCACACACCCATTTACATACTTTAGTTACAATTGATTTCATTTGAGGCTAGTAACAAAACCTCTGCAAATGAGCCATAGTTTTTCGTACCCCAAAATGCCTAGACACAAGAGAAGTGTGAGCTTCTCGTATTACATGGACTCGTTCACTTGTAGGAATACATAGCTTTCCAATATGGTAGAGTAGTTTTCCCTGTAGACAATAGTTCTCTACATGTGCACCATTGGTTAGCTTCTCATGTACTTCCTTAAAATCTTCATCGATGGCATATTTTTCTACATAGCTATCATGAGATAAAGAAGTATTCTTCAAAATAATAGAAGCAACAATAGGAGGTCAAGAAATCATATCGGATATCTTGTTACTTGTACCCTTTTTGTACTTGATTACCAAATGAAATTGTTGCAGAAAACCCATCCATCTGTAGTGTCGATATTTTTGTATTCTTGTTTGTTCTTCAATATACTGTAAGGGTTGTTGATATGTATGCATGATTGTTTCCTTCCCCAACAAGTAGTGCTTCCATTTATTTATGCTTTGAACTAATGCATACAAATCTTTATCATATGTAGGATAGTCAACAACAACTTAGTTAAAAGTTTTAGAGTGGTAACAGATAGGCTTACGATATTGCATCAATACTACACCCATGTTGTATCTGTTGGCATCTATCTCGATATCAAAAGGCTATTGAATATTTGGTAGTGCTAATACTGGTGTGGTATTGATCTTCTCCTTCAAAGTGTCAAAATATTTTTGTTTCTTTCCTTCCCACCGAAAACTGTTCTTCACACTGGTTAAGGCATTAAAAGGAGCTTCTATAAAGGAGAAGTTTGAAATGAACCTCCTCCAATATTGGACTGCACCTAAGAAGCTTCGGACCTCGGTTACACTTTTTGGCCCAGGCCAATTTACAATTATATCAATTTTGGAAGGATCAATTTGTAATTATCCTCCTCCTACAATATGACCAATATGACCTAAGTACACAAGTGCAATATTTCCAAATTCACATTTAGACAATTTTACATACAAATTTTCCCTTTGCAAAGTATCCAATACTTTATTTACATGCCTCACACGTTCATCCCATGTCCCACTAAAAATAATATTGTCGTCTAAATACACAATTAAAAATTCATCTAGGAAAGGCCTGAATACATCATTCATCACACGCATGAAAGTTGTTGGAGCATTACAAATACCAAACGACGTAACTAACCACTCAAACAATCCATGTTTGGTTTTAAAGGCAGTTTTCCATGCATCCTTTTCTGCGACCCTAATTTGATGATATCCACTACGCAAATCCAAATTTTAGTGAAATAAACAACATTCTTCAATTGATCAAGTATATCATCTATACGAAGAAGAGGGTATCGATTTTTCACTGTGATTTTATTTAAGGTCCGGTAATCGACACACATTCACCATGTGCCATCTTTCTTTGGCACCATCATGATCGAAGAACCACAAGGAGATGAACTAGGCCCGATGACCCCTTGATCCAATAATCCTTGTACCTACTTCTTGATCTCTGTCATCGCCACAACTGACATCCTATACATGCCCACATGCCCAATAAGTTACACGTTTTGGTTCCCATTGATGATGAAGATCATTTAACAGATTTTGTATATCATACGAACAACTTGAGAATCTTAGACTCTCAAAGTTGTTCTATGTAAGTTTTCAACTAAATAACTCTATCTTTAAATATCAGATCCTTTGTAATCATTATTACCGAATTTTAGCTATGAATAGAGAGTGAAGAAGAGCACATTGTATCTGAACCTTTTTATCTAATCAATAAATAAGTGGATTGAGTTTCATTAACCTACCATAGTCTATTTTCGAGTGGATTCAGTGAGAGGGAAAGGGCCCACCTTCCTCACAGACTCCCCTCTATTTGTTTGTTTAGATTAATTGCTTTGATTTGGATAATTGATTTGTTTATAATTTCTAGCATATATCTTTTGTTACAGTGAGTTCTTTCCTGTTTAATGTGCATCTGTGTATCTCATGAGAATTAGAGTAAATTGTTTGATACCGCTGGAGAATTGATTTCCTTTCCTACATTAGATTTAATCTCTAAAAATAAAAGTGTGAATTCCTTTTCTGCAGTCAAGTAGGTGTCCTTTCAGCAAATAGCACAGAGTTTCTTTCTGCAAGAGTAAAATAGAAAGCTAGAATAGATTATATAATCCAGGATTCTTATGCACCCATCAATTCAGGATTTCATTTATGCAAGTGTGATTTCGATTCTGTAGAAGCTCCATCTATGTCAGCAACGTGTGTTAAAGTTCAACCTTTCAATTAGGTTTCTTACTGCAATTTGAATAAATGTTGCTTCCATAATATAGCATAGACTGTGGACAATTATATTGCAATAACAAAACTTCCCCAGGTTTGAAAATTTATATTGAACACCTTAATTATCTATTTAATTAAACAATTAAAGTGCCCAACATTTTTGCGCCATTGTCGGGGAAGATAATTATAGATTTTTGTAAGCACATTAGTTTTCTTTTCTTAGGAATGAATAGTTTGCATGAATCGAGGAACAAGAGGACGTATTCCCAAAAATACTAACCCTACAAGTACTAGAGGACGTGGAGGAAGGAACCCTACACTGGGAAGACCAACCTTTGTTGATGAGATTATAGCCAAAGAAGATTCTTCTTCAGGATATATCTTCCACCCTTCAAATCCTCCAAGGAGACAAATTCCTCAGTCATCATAACTGCCCCAGTTTGAAACATTGCTTTCATTAAGGGATAAAGCTAAAAGTTTGTCACCAACAAATCAGCAAGAAACACTGGAGAATATTGAAGATCAAGGAAGTATAGCTCGTCCAAGAGAAATACCAAAATAAGTTTTTTATCATATTAACGAACATATAATCACTAAGGAGGAGTGGGATGCTTACCGTATTGAGTGGAAAGAGACAATTGCCATGGAAAATCAAGGAGATAATGAAGAGGAGTTCAACCAAGAGGATTCACAAAACAATGAAGATCAGGTAAATGATGAAAATACTATCTCTACCTTGGTTTTTCCTATTACTAATATTCCTACAAGGGGGATAGCTACTATGAAGAACATAAAGCTTTCAGCCCTACCAAATTTCCATGGATTGTCTACTGAGGATCCAAATGAGTTTTTGTTTGAATTTGATATTCTGTGTAGAATCTATGACTACACTACTATTGCACAGAAATTTAAACTGTTTCCAGCCACATTGAATGGAAATGTGTTAAGATGGTTCATGGGCCTTAGAGGAGAGAATATCTCAACATGGGTATAGATGAGGCATATTTTCCTGAACAAGTACCAAGACTACTATTGAACAAGGTAACGAAGGGAGGAACTATTCAAGATGTCTCAGAAAGAGGATGAGACCCTTGAAGATTTTGTAGAGCGACTCCAGTACAATCTACAAAGGTCTAGATATCTGGATGTGAGTAAGGACATTCTGAAAACTATTTTTATAAAATGGGTTAGAGATGATTGTTTAGACATGCTGAATATGCTTGGTAAGGGAGATATATCTAAGGAATCCTATGAAGACATCGTAAATTTTTTCAAGAGATGTTCTCGAGGAACTACAAGGAATAAGACAATTACCAAGGATACCGCTTTTTCAAGGGTACAAAAATCAGCCAATGGAGGGGCAACAAGAGAAGAAATAGGTAATCTATTAGAATATTTCAAAACATAAATGATTAACTCTTTTTCTTCACAAATTGATACTCTGTAGATTAAACAAAAACAAGCAGAAGTAGAAAAGGCATTGTCCATTTTTTGTCCAAAGTGCAGAGACAAACATCCAAAAATGGAATGCCCACTGAACAGTGTTCAGGTATGTCTTATTTGTGAATTGGAACATCCTACTGAAAAATGTCCCTATTTACCAGGTGTAAAAGCATAAATGAAGGAGACTAATGAAGAAGTGGAGGTTTCCTATCTAAATACACAAAGAAGACAATGGAAGCCAAGAGGCCAAGGTATGAACTCTCAATTCTCTCTTGCAACACTTAAGTATTGGAACAATTAGTTACCTTATGACCAGATGAATGCTCCCCCTCCAAATCCAATTCTCCCTCCTTATCAGGATCCCAATGCATGGTTACCTATGCCCCAACAATAGTGTCACCATGGGCAATGGAACCCATATTGTATAGGCCCTCAACAACATCTTAGCTATCAAAACCATCAACCGAACCTCTATCAACAACAGTTCCAACCCCAGTATCAGCAACAATAGTTGCAGTTACCTCTCAATTCCCCACAAAACAATCCTCCCTTACGACCTCAGATTCCTATGCAACCTAACCCAAACCCAAATAATAAGGCCATTCAGAATATTGATATATACAATGTGCCATCTCTGTCTATTACTCCTATGCCTTGTGATGAGATAAAATTAAGATCAGGGAGAATAGATGAGCCCATAATTGAAGATGCTCCATCTTCAGAATCAGACAAGGAATCAGGGGAAAAACCATCTATTGATAGAGAATAAATTGACCAACCTATTAAAGAATCAACAAACCCCCATTCCCTGAAAGATTGTAAATTACCAAAACTGTGGAATTAACATCCTTCAATCTCTTAGGAGAATTGAAAAACCTGCATGTTAACATTCCACTATTGCGAGCGATTAGAGATGTCCCTATTTATGCCAAGACTATGATAGATATATGTATCAGAAGACCTAGAAGGAAACCTAGGGACCCCCTCACAGTGCATGTAGTGGGGGACTTGTCTGAACTGATGTTAGGAAAAACCCCACCCATTAAATATGGTGACCTAGGAAACCTTACAGTCACTGTCAAAATTGGACAAACACCTATTCCCCATGTGTTAGTTGACTTAGGGGAAACAATTAATATTATGCCAATAGAAACTACACAATTGTTGCAACTCAGAATGCAAGTCCAACCTACTCCTACTATTTTAGAATTAGTTGATCATTCCACCATTAGACCAGAAGGAGTAATCAATGATTTAGTCATTTCAGTTGATTCATGGGAGTATCCTACTGATTTTGTTGTTTTGCAACCCAAAACCTATTTAGGGGGCCACCCTCTAATTCTAGGAAAACCATGGTTAGCTATAGCTAGTGCCTTCATTGGTTGTAGATTTGGTTCCATGACCATATCTGATGGTTATGACACAAAAACACTTACCCGTATTCTCATGATACACCCAGTATGGAACCCGAAAATTCTTTATGGATGGACATCGAGGATGAAAGTGCTCTTCCTATGTTAACCAGACGAAAATCCCTGAGTTTCAAAGACAAGACAGAGGATGAGTTAATAAACTATTTTATCTGTGACCCCTCTGCTGTTACATAGAACATGCACCACCGATTGACTGGAATCTTTGACCCTATTTCCTAGGAAGAGATGATCCCAGAAATGTTCTTTGAAACTGTTGTAAATCAAATCGATTCAGCTGTAATAGAAAACGTTGTAACAACAAATGTTGAAACAACAACAGCTGAATTATTTCCCAAAGTCAGTTCTAAGAGCATCACTGTAGAAATCGAACCTGGAAAAACCCTGAACATCAATCCCAATTTATCTATTACTGAAACTCGTAGATTGATGAAGTTACTAATTGAACATAAGGAGGCATTTTCCTGGGATTACATGGATATGAAAGGAATTTCCTCTCAACTATGCACCCAACATATATACATCAAGGAAGAATGTCGACCCATTTTCCAACCCCAAAGGAGAATGAACCCTAATCTTAAAGAAATAGTTAAAGAGGAACTCCATAAACTTCTCAATGTTAGATTCATCTATCCTATATCAGACAGTGAGTGGGTTTCACCGTTGGTTATTGTACCTAAAAATAATGGTAAGTGGAGAATGTGCGTGGACTATAGAGCCCTGAATAAGGCCACACAGAAGGATCATTTCCCTCTGCCATTTATTGATCAGGTTCTAGACAACCTAGCTGGGAAAACGTTTTTCTCTTTCCTAAATTGTTAGGGTCCTAACCCGCACATAGGTAGATCAATATATTAAGATGTAATAAAGGTCAATATTAATAAGGCATTTCAATAAAATAGAACAAGGAGGATGTAAGAAGACCTAATAGAAGCTTCTGCTTCTAGAAGGATATTCCTCTAGATGCTTCTCTTGATGGACATATTTAGTATAAATAAGGGTCAAGGGTATGAAAAACCCTAGCTTGGAGATTATTGTCACAGAGCATTACTCGACTAGAGGTTTCCCCCTCTAAGAGGCCCGTGAACATTTCTTTCTGAATCAAAGTGTTATTTATGTTGTTGTTCTTATATCATTTCTGTGTTATTGTGGAGATTATGTTGGTTATATTACTGTTATTCTGCCATTTCTAGCATTTTATTTCTGTTTTGCATACTTTTTATATCTGGTATATTACAAGTGGTATCAAAGAAATTTCCTTGGTAGAAATTGTGAGATTTTGTTTTTAGGGTAGAGACGTATTCCGACATCTTTAAGCCACAGATATCTATCATTATGCACATAAACCCACGGTTGAGGGATTCATACATGTAGGAAATACAGGTGGTTCTTAAGCGCACATCTGTTGGCCACCCTTGTAACCCTTGTTGGTACCCATTTGAGTGGTAGCGCATCAAACAACACCTGTGTACAGATCAACCTAGATTTCCTAAAGCCCTCTTTAGATAAATTGATCGGCCACCTCACTGTTATAGTGCCACCAAGAACAACACTCGAGAAGATACCCTCTAGTACCTGGGTAGTCAAGTAGTACGACTAAGGGTACGGTCTATCCTCCTTAGTTAGGTCCCTAAGATATTGGGCCGATTACTATTGTTGGACCCCACACATGTGTCAGAGAGCTATAGTACAGGGCAAACCCTTGTCTGTAGAACCCTTGAATACCTAACCCTTGGGGGACAGAAACATAAACAAATTAAAACATATAAGATCTATTGTTGTGCATCTGTGTTCGGGTTGCCAAATCACTACACTTTTCTTACTGGTTAAGCATTTGGGGATTGCATCGCTACAGTATTCTTCAAACCAGAGTATTAACTCTGTAGGTGTAAAAAAAAAAAAAAGTCTGGAAAATTTTTCACCATTATTTGAGACCTATTCCATTGGATTCATCTCTTCACCCTTATTACATTCATCCATATCATTTTTTGGCAAAATTTTTTACCTCACCCGCCCCTTTTCAGTTCAATCATCCTCATGGCCCATACCTGTAG
Source organism: Picea engelmannii (assembly GCA_009831015.1). Lineage (NCBI taxonomy): Eukaryota > Viridiplantae > Streptophyta > Pinopsida > Pinales > Pinaceae > Picea > Picea engelmannii. Next base: position 777,441 of record ML779464.1, read on the forward strand.
CCAAGACCTGGAAGCTCGCTTCAACACCTTGCAATTTGGTCTCCTCGAGACCCAAAAAGAAGTGAAACAACTCAATGCCAATGTTGTCTCCATCGATACATCCATCAATACAACCACAAATACAACCATGCAGTCCTCAATGGAGGAATTCAAACAAGAACTGACCACCCAGCTTGAATATGTCTTTGCATCACTCTACACCAAACTGAAGATCATTACAGATGAACCTTTCTCTGACGCACCTCCAAAGACTGAAGGTATCCCATTCCCATACCTTTCAGCACCATCACTTTCAACGTGACCTACGCCTTCCGCGGGTGGATGTGACCAAATTTGATGGCTTGGACCCCACTGGTTGGGTAACCCAAATGGAACATTATTTCTCTTTATATGGAATTACAGATGACTTGGCCAAACTCCGGTATGTTGTTCTCCATCTAGATCAAGAATGTTGGCAATGGTGGCAATGGAGAAAAACTTCATGTCAAGGGTATATTGCTTGGACCCAATTTGTGACTAAGCTTTATGAACGCTTTGACACTGACACCAACCATTTGGGCTATTTGACAAAGTTGAAACAATCAGGAATAGTAGAATACTTCATAGCTTCCTTTGAGTGCCTGGCTTTTCGAACAGAGGGAATGGCTGATGCTTTCTTTTAAGAGTGTTTTATCAGTGGCCTCAAGGATGAGATTTGGGCCCGTGTCCTCATGGCTAGACCTTCAAGTTGGGTGGAGGCTACTAAAAGAGATAAAGAAGCACAATAGTTTGTATCCTCTCAAAACCGTAAAACCTCCTTTATCCCTCACCCTAAACCCGTAAAACCCACTACTCCCTCCGCCCCATAAAGATCCAAAAATTGACTAGGGCTAAAATGGATAAACACCAACTCAAAGGCCTTTGTTATAATTGTGATGAAAAATATTTCTCGGGCCACAAGTGTAAGGACCAAAAGATTTTTATGGCCATCTATGAGGATATTTTGGAAGAGGATGTTGAAACTCCCCTTGTGTTCGAGTCACTTGAAATCACTGACATAACCAACCCCCTCAGACCCTCCTGAAGTAGAACCGGTCATTTCCCTCAATGCTCTCACTAGCTTCTCCTCTCCCCAAACCCTCAAGCTAATTAGTTACATCAAGAATCAGAAGGTCATCATTCTGGTTGATAGTGGAAGCACCCATAATTTTATTCATCGTCGCATTTCCCAAGAAACTCATTGCTACATCCATGCCATCAACAATTTCCAAATCATGATTGCCAATGGTGGTTCCATGAAATGTGGAGGGCGTTGTGAAAATGTGCATCTCCAAATCAGTGACTACCACCTAAAATCCCATATGTTTGCTATTGACATAGGCGGTTGTGACATTATGTTGGGTGCATATTGGCAAAGGACATTGGGTCCCATTCTCATGGATTTTAAGGAATTAACCATGTAATTCGACCAAGAAGGCCACCAATATAAATTCCAAGGCATCATTGTTGGTTCACCTAAGGTCATCCATTCCCATTGCATGGAATAGTTGCTCAAAAAAGGTCATTCTAGTGTCATTGCCCAACTCCATGACATACAAGCAACAGAGACACCCCCGGTGTTGCAAGACCTCCAAGCCCTCCTTTCTAAACATCAAATGGTATTTTCCATTCCCCAAGGACTACCTCCTTCCAGTGGTTTTCATGATCATTCCATTCCCCTTGTACCTGAAATCCTTCCTCCCAATATCCATTCGTATTGCCACCCCTTTTCACAAAAAAATGAAATTGAGAAAATGGTCCAGGAACTCCTTAATGCAGGTGTTATCCACCGTGGTACGAGATCTTACTCTTCTCCTATAGTCATGGTCCTGAAGAAAGAAGGTTCTTGCAGAATGTGTCCTGACTTTTGTGCCCTCAACAAACTGACCATTAAAGACAAATTTCCCATTCCTATCATTGATGACCTCCTAGATGAATTGAGTGGCACCCAATTCTTTACTAAAATTGATCTTCGCTTGGGCTATCACCAAATACGTATGAAAGAGGCAGACATTCCCAAGACGGCCTTTCGAACTCATGAGGGCCACTATGAGTTTTTTTTCATGCCCTTTGGCTTGTGTAATTCCCCCTCCACCTTCCAAAGCCTCATGAATCATGTCTTTCATCCCTTTCTCCGTCATTTTGTCTTAGTTTTCTTTGATGATATCCTCATCTATAGAAAAACCTAGACAGACCATCTTACTCATGTGGATCGAGTTCTCCATCTACTCTCTCAGCACCAACTTTTCCTGAAACATTCTAAATGTGCTTTTGGTGCCTCAGATGTAGAATACTTGGGTCATCTAGTTGGCAAGGATGGCGTCAGGGTGGATCTGAAAAATATTAAAGTTATGCAATACTGGCCGCACCCAAAGAATCTCAAAAGATTGTGTGGATTTCTGGGCTTAATAGGGTATTATTGCAAGTTTGTTAAGAATTATGGAATGATTGCAGCACCTCTCAGTGCTCTTCTAAAAAAGAACTCTTTCACTTGGACTCCAGTCGCTACTCAAGCTTTTCAAACCTTGAAGATGGCCATGTGAACCACTCCGGTTCTGGCCCTTCTTGATTTCACAAAGACCTTTTTAGTTGGAATGTGATGCCTCAGGGAAAGGAATCAATGTTGAAATTATGCAAGAGGGTCAACCTTTGGCCTTCACCAACAAGAAACTATCTGAAAGGAATCTAGGAAAACCCATCTATGAAATGGAAACATTGGCTATTATGCATGTTATCGATATGTGGTGCCCTTATCTCTTGGGGAAACATTTCCAAATTAAGACAGACCATCAAAGCCTCAAGTACTTTCTTGAACAACGCATTTCCTCCCTAGAGAAACAAAAATGGGTGACTAAGCTCTTTGGATATGATTATGAGATCATTTACAAGAAAGGAAAAGACAATGTGGTGGTGGATGCACTGTCCCGAAAATATGAAGAAGAAGGATCCCTTTT
>ML779464.1:795775-810341 GCA_009831015.1 Picea engelmannii
CATCTGCACTTCTGAACTGAGTGACAGTTCCGTGTTCAGCATCTGCATCCCCGAACTATGTAATTGCTCCGTGTTTCGGCTTATGCGTCCTCAGATTGTGTAGCAGCTCCGTGTTTCAGCATCTGCATCTTCGGACTGTGTAGTAGCTTCCGTGTTTCAGCAGCGACTTTATATAGTTCTGTGTTTCAGTATCGACCTCGAATACTATTCTGCAAATATGGACACTTATGCGCTTCTAATCAATGGTTAGGTCAAAAAGTAATGTAAAGTATTATGCAAAACAAATTAAACATATAGTGACGAGAAAGGACGTTGTATACCTTGGAGTGATCAGATGAAGTGATAATATGAGTCTAAATACAGGTGATGAAGGGTATAATAATGGCAAAAAGTATGGGCAAAAAGGTACAATATGTGGTCCCAACAACAGGGTCAAACGTTCTTTTTTTTGGGATGGTATGAAATAGGACATCCATAATTTTGTCACTAAATGTGATGTGTGTCAATGCAACAACGGAGAAACAGTCAAATCTCCAAGCACACTACAACCGCTTCCGGTTCCACCTGCTATTTGGAAGGATATCTCTATGGACTTTATTACAGGCTTACCCAAATCGGGAAATAAACCAGTCATAATGGTGGTTGTGGATCTCCTTTCCAAGTATGCTCATTTCTGCACTCTTCAACACCCATTTACTTCATCCACGGTGGCTCAAATTTTCATGGACCAGGTCTTCAAGCTTCATGGAATGCCGCACTCTATTATTTATGATCGTGACCCAACTTTTACAAGAAATTTTTGGCAAGAACTGTTCAAGCTATAGGGTACCCAATTGCATCTCATCACATCTTATCATCCCCAGATTGATGGTCAAACGGAAGTTGTCATCAAGTGTTTGGAAACATATCTGAGGTGTTTTTCCTTTTAAAAGCAAAATCAGTGGGCTCAATGGTTACCCCTAGCTGAATGGTGGGACAACACTTCCTACCATACAACCACATGCATGACTCCTTTTGAAGTAGTATATGGACAGAAGCCACCTTCATTTCTCTCATACTTATCGGGTACCTCGAAGGTCCAGGTAGTTGACCAAACACTTATAGTTCGAGAGGATATTATCTGTACCCTCAAAGAGAACTTGGTCATGGCACAAAATCACATGAAGCAACAAGCAGATCAAGGTCGCTCTGAGCATCAATTTGCAGAAGGGGATCAGGTGTTTCTTCGACTGCAACCATATAAGAAAACTTCCCTCAAGGCTAAGCATTGTCAGAAGCTAGCGCCCAAATTTTATGGTCCTTATACAGTTCTCAAGCGTGTGGGACAAGTCACCTAATAGTTATCTTTGCCCAGTCATTCGAAGCTACATCATATTTTTCATGTTTCATGCTTAAAGAAGGTGATTGGAACTAGGTTCCAAATTCAAACCAACCTTCCTGAGTTAGCTGAAGAAGGATTCATTTGGCTACATCCAGAAGTAGTTTTGGACCAGTGTGAGCGTCACCTACAGTAGAGAACCATCAAGGAAGTGTTAGTCCAGTGGAAAGATACAACTCCAGTAGATGCCACTTGGGAACCAACTACCATTCTGCGACAGTTTCCACATCTCAAGCCTTGAGAACAAGGTTGTTTTTAAGGGGGCGAACATGTTAGGGTCCTAACCCGCACATAGGTAGAGAAATATATTCGGATGTAATAAAGGTCAATATTAATAAGGCCTTTCAATAAAATAGAATAAGGTGGATGTAAGAATACCTAATAGAAGCTTCTGCTTCTAGAAGGAACTTCCTCTAGATGCTTCTCTTGATAGACATATTTAGTATAAATAAGGGTCGAGGGTATGAAAAGCCCTAGCTTGGAGATTATTGTAACAGAGAACTACTCGACTAGAGGTTTCCCCCTCGAAGAGGCCCATGGACATTGCTTTCTGAATCAAAGTGTTATTTATTTTGTTGTTCTTAAATCATTTCTGTGTTATTGTGGAGACTATGTTGGTTATATTACTGTTGTTCTTCCATTTCTAGCATTTTATTTATGTTCTGCATACTTTTTATATATGGTATATTACATAAATGGATTCATTGGGTATAAACAGATAAAAATTGCTCCACAGGACCAAGATAAGACCACCTTTACCAACCCTTGGGGTACATTTGCCTACAAGTTTCTCCCATTTGGCTTGTGTAATGCACCAGCCACTTTCGAGAGAGTTTTCATTGGTATTTTTTCTGATATGGTGAATGACTGTATGGAGATATTCATGGATTCTTTTACACCTTATGGTATTGATTTCAATGAATCTTTGAATAATCTGGAAAAAATGCTCAAAAGATGTATACAATCTCATCTTTATTTAAGCACAAAAAAATGCCATATGATGATGAGCGAAGGTGTGGTGCTAGGAAACTTCATTTCTTATGTAAGAATTCAGGTAGACCTAGCCAAAATCCAGGTAATTTTGGACATTCCAACTCCATCAACTCAGAAAGAGGTAAGAATTTTTTTTAGGGCATGCTGGATATTACAGGAGATTCATTTAAAAAAATCCCAAAATTGCCTCTCCCTTGTTTTTCCTATTAACAAAAGATGTTGACTTTCGTTGGACTGACAATTGTGAATTGTCTTTTATAGATTTGAAACAAAAATTATCCATAGCTCCCATTTTGAGAGGGCCCAATTGGTCTTTTCCTTTTCACCTTTCTTCAGATGCCTCAGACACTGCAATTGGTGCATTACTAGGGAAACAAGAGGACAAAGAACCTTATGCTATCTACTATATCAGTAAGAACATGGCTCCTGCTGAGTTAAATTATACAGTTACTGAAAGAGAATTATTGGTAGCAGTTTATGCAATCAATAAATTCAAGCATTATGTCATTGGTTATCCTACTTTTATTCATACTGATCATACAACAATTAAATATATGATGAATAAACCTATTACTAATGCCAAAGTAACAATATTGTTGTTATTACTTCAAGAATTTGACATCACTATAGTAGATAGACCAAGGAAATAAAATGTGGTTGTTGATTTTCTCTCAAGACTGCGTATAAATGATGATGATTCACCATTATATGATTCCTTTCCAGATGAACATTTGTTTGCAGTATATTCTCACTCACCTTGGTATGCAGACATTGCTAATTACTTGGTTACAAGGAAGGTACCTCCACATATATCTCCAAGAGAAAGAAGGAAAATCATTCAAAAGAGTTCTCGGTATAGTTGGATAGAGGGATACCTTTTCTACATAGGCCTGGATCAAGAAATTAGGAGATGTGTGAGGGATGATGAAGTTTATGAGCTACTCAAAGATTTCCATGATGGCCCTTGTAGGGGTCATTTTGTTGATAAAAGGACTGGGCATAAAATTTTAAGGATGGGCTATTTTTGGCCCGTCATATTTCAAGATGCCAAGAAGTATGTTGAGGCCTGTGACAATTGCCAATGAATGGGTCATCCAAATCATAGGGATGATATGCCTCTCTAGCCTCAAGTAGTGTTAGATCCTTTTGAGAGATGGGACATGGATTTTGTAGGGCCCATTAACCCACCTTCTAATCATAAATTTTATATATTGGTTTGTACAGATTACATGACCAAGTGGGTGGAGGCAAAAGCACTCATCAAGGCCTCAGAAGAAGTTGTCTTAGCATTCTTGTTTGAAGATATATTTGTTAGGTTTGGAATTCCCAGAGAATTAATAACTGATGGAGGACCCCCTTTCACATCACATAAGTTTGAAGCCCTACTCAATCAATATCATGTTTTACATAGAAAAACTTCTCCATACCATCCACAAGGTAATGGCCAAGTAGAAAGTACCAACAAATTCATAGAATCTATTCTTACTAAGACACTGAGAGAACATTGTCAGGATTGGTCTGACAGATTGTATGAATATCTATGGGATTATCGAACTACTTGGAGGAACACAACTGGTTTTTCTCATTATGATCTTGTATATGGAAAAAGCCATGATTTTCCCATTGAATTTGAAATCAAAACCTTAAGAACTACATTAGTAGTCAACCTCAACTTGACTATGGCACAGAAGGCTAGACTGCAGTAGCTCGATGAGCTTGATGAAAAGCGTTTGGGTGCTATTCATCAAACCACAGTGATTCAACAATAGAGAACAAAATGGCATGACCGAGTCATCAAGAAGAAATTATTCCAAAAAGGGGATTGGGATCTATTGTATGATTAATGCTTTAAAGAATTTTAGGGTAAGCTACGTACACGATGGCTTGGACCTTACGAGGTAGACATTGTTTTTCCCAATGGGACAGTCAGGTTAATTAATATTGACAGATCCAATACATAGTTATATGAAAATGGTCATCACTTGTGCTTGTATCAACATCAACTTTCCAAGGAAGAATTTAAACCGAGATGTATCACTGATACAAATTACCAATTTTTAAAGGGAACGAAGCCTGTTCCTTCCCCTTCTGAACTTTAGGACATTTTTCTTTCAATAAAATCTTGTATATAAATAAGTTGTGCAAATTTGAAATTTTCTGATTTTGCTTCACACATCTCATTTCTCTATTTCTCTTTTTCTAATAAATTCATCCTAGAAAGGTATCAAGCAGTTGCTTGTGTGTATATAAACTGAAGAACAACAAGATAGATTACAGCGGAAGAAGCCAAAGGAATAGTTTTTGGAAGTTGAAAAACTTCCTAAAAAATAAGTATTTCTTTGTTCGAGCCAATTCACATGTTGTTACACCCTTTTGAACCATTTACATGTTGTTACACCCTTTTGGCCAATTTACATGTTGTTACACCCTTTTGGCCAATTTACATGTTGTTACACCCTTTTGGCCAATTTACATATTGTTACACCCTTTGGTAGATTTACATGTTGTTACACCCTTTGGCCAATTTACATGTTGTTACACCCTTTTGGCCGATTTGCATGCTTTACACATGTTCCCGACTCTTTTCCCTTGCATGCAGTTACACCTAATGCCACAGTTCCGACCAAACTATCTAATGATACACCTACTACTATCATTCCTTTTGGCTATTTTCTTAGCATTTCTACCATTTCTACATATGACCACATTGTTGTTTTGTCAAGTTTTCCGCCATTTTTCAAAAATTACTTTATTCTCTCTCTGTCCCACAAGGGCCACTTCATCATTGCTTAACTCCACATCTGCAACTTTCTAAATTGTTGAACCACATAAAGGGCTCCACTTATGCTACACTTGTCATATCGTCATTTCTCACATTTGAGATCCATCTCTCATTATTATAGCCATTCCACGTGGATCAAATGGCGGTTGGATAGTGCAGTTACTCAGACAGATCGGTTCATGCGGTAAGTTATGAGGTACGCTTACTAAACCTACGTGCCCAAGTGATGTAAGATATGAAAGAAAGTTTCAATGCCTATTTGTTGGTTGTCCTAAATTCGTTGCACCATGAACCAATCAAATTAGTTGGTGGGGGGGAAATACATCCATGACGACATAATCTCAAAATATCATTTTCTAAACACCTCTGCCACATTTTCGACCATGCTTATTTTTGAAGAGACACTATGTTCTTTATGTAATCCTCATTCGAACTTGTTGTGACTCTGGTGAGGTGCTAGTTTCTCCTCCTTTGTGATTGTTAAGACTCCAAACAATGTCATTGGAGGATCAACTCTGAGATATGAGCCAAAAAATCTGGATCCATTGCTGCTACACCCATATGTTTACCAAATTTTTATACAAGCTGGATGGATTCCTTGTTTCAAGAAGTTGTAGAGGTTCAACGAAGCAGAGGTATTGGAGTTCATCCAGAACCTTACAGAAGGGTATTCAATAGTGAATGGGGTGAGAATTCCAGTAACAGAGGAATCTTTGGTTGTCATTACAGGATTGCCCATAATATGAAACAAGTGTTTTAGAAGAAAATAACATCTTCCCAAAGAAGAGCGATATTTTCACGTGAATGATGAGCATGTGCAGACTAAGGGCCGGGGTGTCGATATCAATTCCTTACCAACACCCTAGCGGAAAGTCGTCGAATTTATCAAAAGGTACATTACCTGCCAAGGATGATACCAAGTTGTTTATTTTTCTGACTTTATCATGCTATCCCATTTGAGACATCATAAATTAATTAACATGCCTTATTATATTCTTCAGTCTTTGCATAATATGGCTCAGTTTATCAAACGATCCAAGCACTCCATGAATTTTCTTTCCAATCATAAGATCATAGGCTTGTTGATTCATAGAGGAATCAGACTCCCTCACGACCCATTACCTGAAGTGCCTATGCCATATACTGTGCCTTTTGTCATAGCCAACCCTGCACAACCCATTTATGCACCTACTGTGACAACCAACCTAGACCAGTCAACTGCTGCACCTGTTGTTACAGATGGCCTAGAACAGTCAACCCCTATATCCTCAATGACACCAGCAGTTAAAACCTCGACTATAATTTCCCGTAAGATAACCTCAAATACTAAACAAAAAATCAGAAGCACCTCTCACACATCTTAGAAACACCTCGATAGTATTCAACCAACACAGCTTAACCCTATTCATACATATGTGATTGAGTCTCACGAGCCTCAGTCTTTGGCTACAACAGAGTTTGTTATGGAACTCGCTCCTACTCCTAAAGCTAAGAAAAGGGAAACTCTTACCCCTATTTCTACTTTGTCGAGGAAGAAAACAAGGTCAGAAAAGTTAATTGCAACATAAGTTCAGGGCCCCTTGTAACTGATAGCATGAAAACTACTTCTACTATTGAGCCAACAATAACTCATAATCCTTATATTGCTGCAACAGTCATTCAAAACCCTACTGTCAATGCCACTGAATTGCCTCAGAAAATAAAATGTCGATCTAGAAGAAAATCTCAGAAAGATATCGATAGATTTGCTGCGACAGAGTGTCCTAATCTTGTTGATACTTAGACACTTCCATATTTTGATATCAATGATACCAATCTAAGTGAAAGGATAATTGATTTTATGGATCTATGAATTCTTGGTTTCACCTTGTGTAAGGAATTCCAAGACACTATTTCATCCTTGCAGGCAGAATGTCAATGAGTTGCACCAGAATCATTGGCTCCGCTTGATGATTCTATACATCCTTCATCAGGTGATGAGGTACAGATATTACCAGACCCCAACTTCCCTGAATTTCCTCCTTGTATGGTTTTTGAAGAACTCCCTGCTTCTTCTAGCTTGATTATCAAAGAACACCCTCCTTCTCCTAAACCTAAGAGGAGATCTTTTGGTTTTATATCTACCTTACCAAAAAGGAGAACTAGGCCAGCAATACTTGCCTCAGTTGTTCAAAATGAGGTTGTCACACACGAACTAGCCTCTTCCCCAAAATTAGTTGTCTCACAAGAACCAGTTGACCAAGAAGAGGCTGACACATAAGAACCAAATAACCAGGAAGACGTTGTCACACAAGAACCAACTTACCAGGAAGAGGTTGTCACATAAGAACTATCTGACCAGGAAGAGGCTGTCACACAAGAACCAGTCATGCCAGATGAAACTGTTACACAAGAACCAATTATAGAAAAGAGAGAGGATATTGATGATCTGCCACTTGCTCAGTTATTTTCTCAGATTGAAAAGAAGATAAAAGGTATTGAGAATGCCAAGATTGTTGAACTAAGAAAATAAAATGACCACCTCAAAGCATAGTTAGATTCCCTAACCAAGGACTTGTAGGTTTCTCAACAAATGAACTCAGGGAATTCAACTTTGGGAATATTAGCTCAGGCGGAAACTGTTATGAAGGAAAATGAAGAGAGCATGTGATACCAATGTGGTGATATTTATTTTTAGGTAGGATATAAAATTACCAAAGTACCAATGAATGGATAGGCTGAGGAACCAACCAATTTCTCAGTAAAAACAGACTGTGACCTTACTGTTCCACAAGAACCAATAAGGTAGACGAGATCTCGATGTCATAAAGTAGTTGTTGGTTTACCAACATATTTAAAACAAACACCTCTATTACACTTACCAGCCGTAACTCTAGCAACTCAGACTGCTTCTTTTCTTAAAGACAAAGCAACAAAGACAGATTTTTAAAAATAGAAGATGTTGGGGGTACACACAGGTTTTTCCAATACTGGTACTTAGTGATTGTCTTAGCAATTTTGCATTGGAGGAGTCACCTCCTTAACTCAAACTCAGTGTCAGTATTGAATGAGGTTTGCATGAGGACATGCAATGTTTTCAGTTGGGGGGCATGTTAGGACCCAGAAATGTCCCTTTTTCACCATCTCTTTTTTTCATTCAACCTTACCAATTCTATGCTAAATGCCTAATAATTGTTGTTAAGACCTTTTCTCCCAAGGTATGTGTTAGTCCCTAAAGTTTCACTTGACTATGAGAGGGAAAGCTCGGGCATCATCAGTTTATTGTAAAGTGTTTAGAAGGTTTTTATAATTTGTTTTTTTGAATAATATGGTTGAAAATTGGCTCAAGGTTATAACATAACATGAAAATCAAGATCAGAACATAGTATATCCTATTGACTGAATAAAAGGTAGGCACATAGATGGATTAAACCAATAATAAAAAGAGAGGATAAAGCCTTCAATTTTTCAACTTCACATAAATTATTGTCTCAGAATATCATAAAGAAACAAAACATCGACTTGAAATTAATTCCACAACAAATTCTTTATTGTATTAATTAACAATCAAGAAACAAATGCATTGCATTCTGAATAATGAATTCAAGCATGAAGAAAGAAAAATAGAGTAGAAAAGAGTGTCTAACCATCCATATGCCTTTTCTATTAAGTGTCAAATATAACATAAATTCCTTTACAAGGAGTTTCACAAAACAAGTCCTTTGCATCTCCAATTTTTCAACCTGAACTGAGTCTTTCATCTGTCTACTTAAACTATCCAGAATACCTCAGATCCTAACTTCTAACATGCTATTAATCACTAGATCTGATAGCATTTATATATTAGGGAGGTTAATTCGAAAAGAGAATTGACATTCCAAAAATAGATACAACTCAACAGCTTAATCTCAAATGATTCTGTCACAATACATTTGATCCTACAAAAAGGGGCTATTTTGATCTAGTCATGCATTTTGAAATATTTGTTTTTCACAAGCCAAAAATAAGTAGATTTTCCCTTGCTCGCTGCTAAACATCAGAATTTGAGAATGTGCCAAATTCTTCATGAAGCTTTAAGGTATGATAACAGTAGTGGCCCTAGCAGTCTTCTATTTGATCTTTGTGGTGATCACAACCTTATGCCAATAGAGTTTGAAGTTTATTTCTTTGATTTCTTTGAGAAATTCCCTTTGCTCTTTTTTCTTCTTCTTAAAACCCTGGATCTTTTCTTGCTACCTGACACTCCATTTTTCTACATGATATTTCTCCTTCTTCAACTGTTTCACCACCTTTCATAGTTATTTAATCTTTTCTTTGTCAGTTCTGACCTTGACCTTAAATTCAGGGAACTCATCTGTAGGTGGAGGATCATTTAGATTTATGTCAGCTTTAGGCTCTCTTAATTTAATTTGGTACCTAGAAACCAATCCTGAACTATGCTCTTCATCTGAACTAGTTGAATCCATAGCTTCATGTATGTCTGACATGTGGTCTGAATCTACAAGATAGCCTTCTATACTTTCAAGGACCTTACTTATACCTTCAGCAAATGCTTTGGCTTGTGAGAATTTGGTGGTGGCTCTTGTGATAGGTCCTGTAGAGAGTGGAGAAGTTTTCTTCCCTTTATCTGTTGGTTTTTTATGTAATGGGGGTTTGTTTACCCTTTGTTTGACCTTTGTTTCATCAACCTCGAAATGATATTATATAACTATGACATATTCCTTTTTTATTGAAGTATCAAACATAGCTTTCGACCTCAGCCTGTATTTGTTGGTAATTCTGGTCGAATTCCTCCTAGGTATTTTAGGTGCAGGCACATATTTCTTTCTTTGTCTTTTAGCTACAACACCTCTCTCACTAGTTTCTGGAGCTTTATCCTTGGTTGAGGGTTTAAAATCATAGTATTCATTTGAATCCACTTCTACTTTAACATCTGTCTCATAATACTTTTCAGTTTATGTATCCAGTTTGGGTCTCTTAACTCTGCTAGTTCTTGTCATTCTGATATCAGACATTTCTTCTTCAACTGGGGTTTGATCAATTGGAACACTTTGTTTTAGTATAGTAGCTCTTTTACCCTTTCCTCTTTTTTCTTTGCTAGGTTTTGGATCAAGGTTTAGGGATTGGATCAACCAGCCCCATGGTTTATGAACTTCCCTTAGAGAAGATACAACCAGAGTCTTAATTAAGACTTGATGAAACAAAGTACATTTTGTGGTGGCAGGGTGTGACTACACCTTTTTTGCATTTTTGACAGGATTTTGAGCAAGAAGTAAGGAAAATTTAAAGGGTAATCCCCATTTAGATGCATTAAAATTCTAATGTGGTAGATGTAAATCATTGAAAATATTCCTTCGTAGGTGATATACCTGTGGATAATGATTAGAGAAGCGTGTCATTCGTGTCTAATCCAGCTATGAGGAACTCCCTTTCTCCAATTTGGGTTTTGATTATCTGGAAGTAAGAATTGATTTAAAAAATCTGTAACTACATGCTCTTTCTTCCACCATCCTTCTCCTCCAACCACCAACCTACAAGATTTGGAAATTGTTTGTTCTGTCACTAGCATAAGAAAATTTCCTATCTCCACTTTGAAACCATCGAATTTCTGAGAAAACACCATAGAGACCTGTTCGTCATGACCTTGGAAGGTAGTGAGGAATTCAAACCATCCATCATCTCTAAATCATTGCGCCATCTACGGATATGATTCAATAAATTTGCCGCCTTCAGGTTCCAATATGACCACGTGCCCACTCCTCTTAGGTGCCATACAACGCAATGCTACAACTGGCACTATTTGATTTCTGAATTTACAACCTGCAACTGTTTAACATGTAACAGTTCTTCTGAGAAAAGCCTGCACTCATAATTCAACAAAATCAGGATGACAATGGACAGGTTCAAATAATGATCTTGGGAATGGAACGATTTGAAATGAGTCAGTTGCAAGTACTGAACAACCTGATCCTGTAACGGTTTGAATCATAAAAGAATTTGAGGTAAATCATGGAACACATGCAAATTCTTAGTCCATGTTCTATGTAATCATAACGGAGTCAAGGTGGCAGGCACATATTCAAGCATGATTAAGTTTGTGCTACAGGAATAATTTTATTCCAGTAGCACTATAAATGACTAGGAGATATTTGAATTTATGAAATTCAAATAGGAATATGAAGTGACACATCATTTAAAACTCCAAAATTAAAGAAATTATCCAAAAAGAATAAATGCAAAACATAACAAGCTGAAAACAAGGATTAAAATCAAATGAAAGTAGACAACGAAGTGCAGGTAGGAAGGGCTTAGGATTAGGGAGTCTCACTACATCAAAATCAAAATTAGAAACTAACACTAGCTCCTTCTGGGGATGGATTTTTTATAATAAACTCCAAGAACTGCAGACCAATACCTTTTCCTTTATTTCAGATTCACTGATCTCCATGCATCTGTCAGTCTTTATTCACAACATAACTGTAAAAACAATTCCATTGGGTATATGGAGTATTTATTGAAAGTAAACCTACTGCACAAACTGAAAACCTGATCAGTCTTTAGAGAAAATAGTGTTTCAAGAACCTCCCATTTACTAGGCCTCCAAAATTTTCCATGTCATAAAAATTATGTAGGAGAAAAGTGTTATTGTCCATTACCTTGACTATCTTGAAGGGACCATACCATAGGTTATCAAACTTACCATTTTTTTCTTTATCCACTCTCCTAGAATCCCATCTTAACACCAAATCCCCTTCATTAAAGATATCTTTCTTAGTTCCTTTGTCAAATGTGGCTTTGACTTTGCTCTGGTGAGCAACATCTTTCTGATTCATCTATTCTCTGACATGTTGAACCTCAATCATTTGAAAAATCATCCTTTGTAGATCATTAGGTTATTCTAAACCTTCTTGCAAGAACTTTAAAACTAGTAGGCCTAATTGAGTTGGAAGAATAGCTTCTGCCTCATATACCATCTGGAAAGGAGAAGTCCCAATAGACTTTTTGTTGCTGATATGATCTTCCCACAAGGAAAACTTCAACTTGGAATCCCATGTTTTTTTTTATTTTCTGCCAGTAGTTTTTTTATAATCCTTATCAGAGTTTTATTGGAGGACTTTGCTAACCCATTCCCTTGGGGGTAATAGGGAGTGGAGTGGACCAATTTGATACTATACTTATTACAGAAATCAATCATGGAATTAGATTTAAAGGCTTGTGAATTATCAGTGACTAGTTTTTTAGGACAACTAAACCTGGAAAAGATATATCCTTCGCGAAAGTCCATGATTACCTTGTCAATTGCATTCTGAGTCAGAATTGATTTGATCCACTTTGTAAATTAATCAGTGGCTGTAAGAATCTATCTGTGCTATCTTGAAGATGAAGGGTTGATCTCTCTAATGAAATATAAGCCCCACTGTTGGAATGGCCCATGGGTGATGATTTGTTTCAGAGGCAAGGACATAAGTTTCTTCTTTCCATCAAATTTCTGACAGGGTTCACATGCCCTGACCTGAGAAAAAATATTTGAGAATAGAACTGGCCAGTAATAGCTTTCCCTAAGAATCTTGAAGGCAGTAGCTTTCCAATGATGATGGCCTCCACACACACCATGATGTAGATCATGAAAAATTTGTTCATCTTCTTTTTCATCAACACACCTCAACAAAAAATCATTAGGATATTTCCAGAATAAGATCTGATCAATAATGCAATACCTTGTTTCTCTTAACTTTAATGATCTGAATTTTGATTTATCCAACTCTAGGGGAGATTGAAAATTTAGCAGAAAAAATACGATATCTTTGTACCATGGTGAAGAAACATACTTGTTGTTTACCTGTGAATTTGTTTCTTCAATCTGGAAAGAAGAATCATGTTCTTTGTCTGAAAGATGGTACAACCCAATTGCTTTGCAATTAGATTCTATCATTAATTTGGCAAAGCCTTGACCTTTTATTGGCTGAGTAGGCTTTATGGTGAGATCATACTCCAGGATTTTGGTTATCGATTTTCCTCTCTTTCCTTCACAGTCAAGATGAACCAATATTTCTTTGACTGCACTACTTGGGACATAAGATGTAATCTCAGATTGAAGAACATATACTCTAAAGGACTTTAGAGACTTTACCAGGGCATACGCATGTTTTTCCATTATATCATACTTTAATTCAGAGTCTCTGAGGGTTTTTCTAAATAAGGAGATGTGTTACTCATATCCTTACTCATTTATTTACAAAAGAACAACAACTATGGTGTTTTTTGATGCAAACGAGAAAATCATGAATCCTTTGGAGTAATCTGGACTAATGAGAATAGGGGCCTGAACAAGAGCTTTCTTAATTATTTCAAAAGATTCATTAGCTTCAGGTATCCACTTAATTTATGCATCCTTTTTCAACATGTCAGTGATTTATTTGATAATCTCTGCAAAATTAGGTATAAACCTCCTCAAAAAATTAATTTTACCAATGAAGGACTGAATAGACTTATTGTTTCTCGGAATATCTATTTGTTGGATAACCTTGACTCTTTCTGGATCTATTTTAATACCTTCAGGGGAAACAATATGTCCTAAAATCTTTCCTTCCTCCATGGAAAAGTGTGATTTTTTAAGATTAAGTGATATGACATACCTTCTCCATTTCTCAAAAGTTCTCTTCAAGTGTTGTAAATGTTCTTCATCAGATGTTGAAAATATAGTGATGTCATCGAGATAACTAAACACAAACCTATCCTTTTCACCAATAAAATAAATATCCACGTCCCTTTGAAATGTGTCTCATGTATTCATCAATCCAAAGGGCATCTTTTCATACATAAAAGTACCTCAGGGAGTGGTAAAAGTTGTTTTATTTTTATCTTCCTCCACTACTGATATTTCATTATACCTTGAGTATCCATCAAGCATAGAGATCTTCTTCACGCCAAAAACTCTCTGTAATATATGATCCATTTTGATCAGACCTGTGGCATTCCAGAGAAGAAATATCAAAGAACTACATAAAATAAAGTTTCATACCCAGAAGGGCCGAAACTTGGGAGATACAACTGAAGAAATATTATCTAGCAGAACCACCTCAAAATCAAGGTTCAAAAGTGATACTTGGCCAACATGCCACCAAAAAAGGGAACTTCTACACCAAATAAGCCTCCAGAAAATCCTACTTGGACTCTTGATGAAGGTGAAGAAATGTGTAGGGACATACATGAACTACAAAATAAGATGGATTCAATTGAAGCTAAGTTGGATACTAAGATGGATTCAATGGAAGCTAAGTTGGATACTAGGATGGATTCAATGGAAGCTAAGTTGGATACTAAGATGGATGGTTTAAAAGGGGAGATCATGGAAGTATTGAAAAAATTCGTAACAGAGAAGACACCTGAAAGTGAAAATGCATCCCATGAAATTCATGATGAGGACACAAGGA
>ML779464.1:823612-842314 GCA_009831015.1 Picea engelmannii
GATTTTGTGTCTCTTCACTCACCCTCACTTTAATCATAAAGTTATCTTTTAATTTGCATCTCACAAATTAATTTGACTAAGACTCATATTCGGCAATTTCTCCCCCTTAGGGCCTAGGGAAGAGAAACACTTGCCTTGGTACAAAATTTAACACTTCATCTGTTTCACCACCTTTCAAAGTTATTTAATCTTTTCTTTGTTAGTTCTGACCTTGACCTTAAATTCAAGGAATTCATCTGCAGGTGTAGGCTCATTTAGATTTATGTTATCTTTAGGCTCTGTTAATTTAATCTGGTACCTAGAAACCAATCCTGAACTGTGCTCTTCATCTGAACTCGCTGAATACATAGCTTTAGGTATGTCTGGTATGTGGTTTGAATCTACAAGATAACCATTTGTACTTTCAAGGACCTTACTTATACCTTCAACAAATGCTTTGGCTTGTGACAATCAGGTGGTGGCTCTTATGACAGGTCCTGTAGAGAGTGGGGCAGTTTGTTTCCCTTTATCTGTTGGTTTTTTATGTAATGGGGGTTTGTTTACCCTTTGTTTGACCTTTGTTTCATAATCCTCAGAATAATATTCTATAACTATGACATCTTCCTTTTTTATTGAAGGATCAAACATAGCTTTCGACCTCAGCCTATATTTGTTGGTAATTCTGGTCGAATTCCACCTAGGTCTTTTAGGTGTAGGCACATATTTCTTTCTTTGTCTTTTAGCTACAACACCTCTCTTACTGGTTTCTGGAGATTTATCCTTGGCTGAGGGTTTAACATCATAGACTTCATCTGAATCCACTTCTACTTTAACATCTGTCTCATAATACTTTTCAGTTTCTGTATCAAGTTTGGGTCTCTCACCTCTGTTATTTCTTGTTATTCTAATATCAGACATTTCTTCTTCAATAGGGATTTGATCAACTGGAACACTATTTTTCAGCGTAGCAGCTCTTTTACCCTTTCCTCTTTTTTGTCTACTAGGTTATGGATCAGGGTTTAGGGATTGGATCAGCCAGCTCCAGGGTTTCTGAACTTCCCTTAGAGCAGATATGACTAGCGTCTTAATTAAGACTTGATGAAACAAACTACTTTTTGTGGTGGCAGGGTGTGATTGCACCTTTTTTGACATTTTTGCCAGGCTTTTGAGCAAGAAGTAAGGCAAATTTAAAGGGTAATCCCCATTTAGATGCATTAACATTCTAATTTGGTAGATATAAATCATTGAAAATCTACCTTCGCAGGTGATATACCTATGGATAATGATTAGAGAAGTGTGTCATTCTGGTCTAATCCAGTTATGAGGAACTCCCTTTCTCCAATTTGGGTTTTTATTATCTGGAAGTAAGAATTGATTTAAAAGCTCTGCAACTACATGCTCTTTCTTCAACCAATGTTCTCCTCCAAACACCAACCTGTAAGCTTTGGCAATTGTCTGTTCTGTCACTAGCATAAGAAACTTTTCGATATCCACTTCGAAACCATTGAATTTCTAAGAAAACGCCATAGAGACCTGTTCTCCATGAACTTGGAAGGTAGTGAGGAATTCAAACCAACCAACATATATAAATCATTGCACCATCTGCGGATATGATTCAACAATTTTTATGCCTTCAGGTTCCAATCTCACCACATGCTCGCTCCTCGTAGGTGCCATAAAACCCAATGCTACAACTGGCACTACTTGGATTCTGAATTTACAACCTGCAACTGTTTAACATGTAACAATTCTTCTAAGAAAAACCTGCACTCATAATTCAACAAAATCATAACAACAATGGATAGGTTCAAATAATGATCTTGGGAATGGAATGATTTTAAATGAGTCAGTTGCGAGTACTGAACAACCCGATCCTGTAATGGTTTGAATCATAAAAGAATTTGAGGTAAATCATGGGACACATGCGAATTCTTATTCCACTATCTGTGTAATATTAATGAAATCAGGGTGGCAGGCAGATATTTAGGTATGACTATGTTTGCGATATGGGAATAATGTTATTCCAGTAGCGCTATAAATTACTAGGAGATATTTGAATTTACGAAATTCAAATAGGCATATGAAGTGACACATCATTTAAAACTATGTTTTAAAACTCCAAACTTAAAGAAATTGTCCAAAAAGAATAAATGCAAAACATAACAAGCTGAAAACAAGGATTAAAATCAAATGAAAGTAGACAACGAAGTGCAGGTAGGAAGGGTTTAGGATTAGGGAGTTTCACTACATCAAAAGAAAAATTAGAAACTAATAGTATGCATCATTAATCTTGCTTTTATATTTTATTCACTTTAACATGTTGGATTGGTAGCGTTTCTCATATTTTATCCATGAATATTCAAACCAATGATTAAAATGTGTAGAACAACCAAGTCTTAAAGAAAGATCGATGTTGTTGCACAAGGCTATTACAGTTGTGCGCCAACTCTGCATGTTGTTACGCGACTACAACAATTGCGCACCCTTTTTGGAAGCTTCTACACTTGCTGCAATAGATATCCACCAATCCTGGAAGCTGGTCCCTCATGCAAATTCGAATCATGAAGACTGATCCTCAAGGCTGTTACATGTTTTGGTTCACATTGATGATGAAGATCATTTAACAGATTTTGTATATCATACGAACAACTTGAGAATATTCAATTCTCAAAGTTGTTTTGAGTCTGTTTTCAACTGAATAACTATGTATTTAAATAGCAGAGCCTTTGTAATCATTATTACCAAATTTTAGCTGTGAACAGAGAGTGAAGAAGAGAAAATTGTATATGAACCTTTTTGGCGAATCAATAAAGAAGTGGATTGAGTTTCGTTAACCTACCTTAGTCTATTTTCGAGTGGATTCAGTGAGAGGGAAAGGGCCTACCTTCCTCACAAACTCCCCTCTATTTTTTTGTTTAGATTAATTGCTTTGATTTGGATAATTGATCTATTTAGCATTTATAGCATATATTTGTTGTTACAATCAGTTCTTTCCTGTTTAATGTGCATCTGTGTGTCTCATGAGAATTGAAGTAAATTTTTTGATACCACTGGAGATTTTCTTTCCTTTCCTACATTAGATTTAATCTCTGGAAACAAAAGTGTGAATTCCTTTTCTACAGTTAAGTAGGTCTCCTTTTAGCAAGTAGCACAGAGTTTCTTTCTTCAAGAGTAAAATAGAAAGTTAGAATAGATTAGATAATGCAGGATCCTTATGCACCCATCAGTTTAGGATTTCAATTATGCAAGTGTGATTTCGATTTTGTAGAAGCTCCAGCTATGTCAGAAAATTGTGTTAAAGTTCAACCTTTCAATTAGGTTTCTTACTGTAATTTGAATAAATGTTGCTTCCATAATCTAGCATAGACTATGCATAATTATCTTGCAATAAAAAAACTTCCCTGGGTTTGACAATTTATATTGAACACCTTAATTATCTATTTAATTAGACAATTAAAGTTCCCAACACCATCTTCTTGACAAGTGCTTCAGATATTAATTTTACTTGGGAACCTGGATCAAATAATGTATCTATCTTAGTTTTTTTAGATACAACTATTTTGTGAAATAATTCATTCATCGTCATGAGATTCATTATTCAAACTTGAACTAGCATGAAGGGAATCTTTACCTTATATTCCAACTATTGTGATCTTTTCTTCATCTCCTGAATCAAAACCAAGATCTTGTTTCACTGTAGCAACAATTTTTGTCTTCCCCTTTCCACCAAACGGTTTCAGTTTCTTCTCTGGATGCAGTCTACAACAATGTTCTTCATCGTGACCATTTTTCTTGCAATAAGTGCAAGATCGCTTTCATCCTTCTCTCGTCACTGTGGAGGTCTTCTTGTCCTTCCTTTTAAACTTCTTGAAATATGTATGTGGGATATTGGAAGGTTTCTTCATGGTATCTTCTTGAACATGTTTCCCCCTATTCTCAAGGTGAGTGGCTTTCACAAAAACTTCATTAACACTAGTGGGTTTAAATAAGAGAAAAGTGTGATGAATATAACTATGAAGTGTGCCAATATACTTCATTAAAGTTTCATAAGAATCCAAAGGAATATTTAATGCAAGAGATTTCTTCCTAAATTCTTCTGTGAAACTTTGTACAGTTTGACCTTTACTTTGCCTTAACTTTTTCCATTCCATCATTTCTTTATGTAAATACCCTAATGGATAAAATTTCTTCCTTGTCACTGATTTAAATTCCGACCATGAGGGAAGAATATTACCACACTTACTTTTGTCGTGAAACTTTCTCTCCCACCATACGAGAGAAATGCCTTCCAACTAAAGAGAATCCAGTTTCACTTTAACTTCCTCTTCATCTATATGTTGAACAAGACAATATACTTCAACCCGTCATGTCCAATTATCTAGATTTTCAGGATTAACATCTCCAATAAACATAGGTAAAGAAAATTTTACATCAAGCTTTAATAATGGTTTCTTAAAAGAGGCTTTATGGCTATAATGATGAGAATGATGAGAATGCTCGAAGGAAGAAGAAATAGAACTTGAAGGTGAATATGGAGGCTCAAGAGGATCTCCTCCATCCCCTTGGTTTACCAAAGCATCATCATTAGCATGTGCTTCATTTTTCTTCCCTTTCTTCTTCATCATATTCTCGCAATCTCCATACATTCATTTGACCATTTCTTACATGCGATAAAAGACCATATGAAGGCTTTTCTCTTGTTAATCATGCTTGTCCTCTTCTGCCATTTTCTTCCTTTGGGACGCATGGCCAACTTCGGTATTGAAAGTCTTAAGAGTTCCTTCACCCTACTTATGCTTGGCCCTAGTAAGCATTCACACTCAGCAATTCAAGTCAAAGATGACTTCTTTGATACCAACATGATCCAGGATCTTTTCATTGAGTGACTTATAAATAATTGCATTAAATGATCATAAATTAAAGTGCACCATTAAAGAAGGAAAATCTCAATAATGAATATACATAAGCATCAAATTTGAACAAAAAAACTTGATAAAGGATTTTTTCCATGGTGGACTATGTCTACGAGTCCTTCTCTCAAATGGGTAGGTTTTTTCATTAACTCAACAAAAGAATTTGGAAAAATACATAAGTATACCTCATTATAAAATCAAGTTGCAGAAATAATGCTCAGATCAAAAAATAGATAACAACACTGAATTCATTGCATCGAATTACCCAAAAATGATTGTCTCCACACATTGATCTGACTCAGGCACTCCCAGGCCCAAGAATAAATTCATCTCAATTTTTTTGCCCCTCTGCAACCTGCAATTAATGAATGTACTGTAATGAAAAACTTTCCAAAGTCTGTACCGAACGCACACCTCCTCCCGAGGGCTTCGCAGACTCAACATTTAAGTAATTTTTGCAGACGTTGATAACAACATAGGCCATTGGCCTGTTGGTTTGGGCATGAATGTAAAGGTCTAGTATGGGGAGGAGGTCCTAGGGTCAAACCCGTGGGCCTCCCCCTTTTGGGTTTGATTTTTTAATATATATATATTAATATAACAAGTGACCCCACCAATTTTGTGGTGACACTATATAGATCCCAATGATTATAACATGGCTAGATTTTTCATGGTCTGCCAAATTTGGCGGACCCGCCAATTTTTAATTTTTTTCCAAATTTGGTTACGGGTTATTATTGTTCTTTTGTCACCTGCCACATGGCAACCCTTGATTGGGCCACGTGGCAGCCTCCCATTGGGAAACATCATCCTATAACATGTCAATTCCATGTCATCATGCCACATCACTATTCCACATCATCATGCCATGTCACCGTATGGACTACCACGTGGCACAATACTATTGGTTCACGGATCGATCCAAAAGTTCCAATAGTGGCTGACATGTGGCAACCTCTGGTGTTTCCACGCCACCATGATGATGTCATACAGACATTATCATGACACGTGTCATCTTCTTCTCCTACGACATGTGTTGTACATATGATGATGGCATCCGTATGGATGCTAACGTCAGTAGTATGGATGTTGACTCATCCCTAGTTGATTGGACTAGGTTGACCAAAATTTGACCAAGAATATATTTCAATCCATTACTCCATTTGACGAGTCATTTGCACTATTATAAATCTTGTGACGTGCTCTTCACGATAATTTCATTTTCACTGAATTTTGGGAGATTTTAATTTTTTTCCGTTTCTCTATCTATTGAGGCCATTCTGAGCATCCTGAGTTGCCTCTGCGAGTTTTGATTTGTTCTTATCCTTCTCTGGATACTTTTTGGATCAAAATAGGTCATGAAGGATAGTTTCATTGCAGGTAACACACTCATGGATGGATATTCTTTCTCATGTCATTTATGTTGATAGGTGGCAGCCACTTAGTTCCTCACAGTTGAGGAATTATGGCTTTGTGAATTTGGAAGCCCCAAAGAATTGTTAAGAATCCCCTAGTTGGTTACAAGTTAATTAATGAAATGGTTAAGTGGTTGTAAAAAGAAACCCCTAGAGTAAGGAAAGAGGTTACTTAGAAAAAGTATAAATACACCTCAAGGAGTCTCTCATAAACATAATTCACACATCTCTCTTGATTATCTATCTTGTGAATAACTTTTAGTCTATTAGCGAATCTAAGGTAGTAATTCTAAGGGTGTGAAGGAAGGTTGAAGGTGAAAGTCTCAAAGGTGCATAAAATGTGAGTAACCCTATTTTCTGAGGTATCCACTGGTTTCATGTCATAAGGGCACAAATGTACATGGGATGCAATGGAGAAAAGCGTGGATATCCATGGTTAATAGTGGAGAAAGTAACGGATCTATGAAAATCATGTGAAAGTGACGCAGGCACGCCCTCTAGCATGTCTGCTCACAGGACAACCTCCTTCCTCGGCCCAAAGAACTGAAAATATCTTCTAATTCCCTATCGGGAATTTTCCACACCCACAACAGTTCTCCAAAAGATCTCCCTTAACGATCGGGAAATCGGACTTCGCAGTTTTGCGACTCCTGTGGTCACGTGATTCGTGTCTCGCAATTCTTCGAAATCCGATGCGAGTCAACGCTGACCTTTTACTTTTCTATCGAAGTTCCTCCTATCAGGATTTTGGCATTTGCGATGTCCAAAACAACTCGCCTCACCGGCCCCCAATCCTCGATACACCGATATACTCTCCTGCTGCCTTAGCCCCTCCCTGGCTAAGCCTTTAGTCCA
Organism: Picea engelmannii; assembly: GCA_009831015.1. Taxonomy (NCBI): domain Eukaryota; kingdom Viridiplantae; phylum Streptophyta; class Pinopsida; order Pinales; family Pinaceae; genus Picea; species Picea engelmannii. The sequence goes on from ML779464.1 coordinate 830,775, forward strand.
CATGACCCTCTCTTATATGACCGCAGTCATATACCTTATCAGGAATTCTCCTATCACAATTTCACCACTCGCGATATCAAACAAATGGATTTACCGAACCCCAAGTACCGATGTGGCAACACTCCGATGCACACGTGGGTTGACTATTCAATGGTCTCATCACCTCGTCGGGACTTCAGACTTCACGGGATCATGAATCCTAACACCAATGTTTTGGGACTTTCCTTTCCCCGAACTCCGATAATTTGTGCCACCTGTCCTCCACCAATTCCACTGTGACCCCACACTGTTCCTTTGGTCTGTCGGGAAATCGTGTTTCGGAGTTTTGCGATTCCTGCTGCTATGGTTCCCAAGAATCATGAAACATCGATTCCCGATGCATGTAAGGATTGACTCTTTCATGTCACTATCCCCTCGTCGCCTTTTCGGACATCGCGAGATCGCGATTCCTAATGCAATGTTTTCTTTGTCCCTGGGATTCACAAAATTCCAAACCCCGACTCCTCTCAGATCTTCTGATGCGTGCCTACCCTGAGATCCACGGCTAGGACTTCCTCGGTGTTTCGAGACTCAAAAGATCTTGGGTCTCTAGACTTTTTAAATATCGATGCCTCAATATCTTGATTCACTGTTATACGGACCACTGGCTCCCACAATGGCGCTTCCCTTCTTGTCAGGGTTTCGCGGTTCGCGATTCCAAAATGCATAAACACCTTGTCACCAGGATCCCCGATATCCTGATGACTCAAATGTCGATAGAAAAATTCCTTGTCGGGACTTTTCCCGATGGCTCTGATTGCTCCCACGCATCCTTCCCTGATGGACGGTCCAAGTTAACTCTCGGGATTTCGCGATTCCTGATGTATTGACTCTCACAACCTCAAGAACTCTGATTTCCCGACTCCTGATAGCTCAATATCCCGATGCCTCTTTGGGTTCTTTCCTCTGCTCACTAGGACGTAACCCCAGTGCAACTTCTGCCTGATCGAATGGCTGACAGGTAACCCAATAATGATCCTACGACTCATGATCCTCCCGAGCTTAACCTCCTTGTGTGACCATAACCTCCTTGTTACTCTAGTGGATCTGACGGCTGGCGTATTTTCCACGAATCCCCTCCGCGAGATCCTGACCGTCAATTTCTTCCTCCTTGAGGATTCCTTGAAAATAACCAAGTGTTCCTCTGCACTCACTCGTCCTCTTGCGTGCAACCCTACAACACTGGTTTTAGATGCTCCACGGCATGAACTCCCTATGAAATCCTTCCTTAGGTTCTGAAGGTTTTATCCCTCTTGAGCTTTCTCCAACTTCTCAGTCTCTTAGAAAAAGAGAACCCTTTGCACGCCTTCCTTGCGACAACCTGCAAACACTTCAAGTGTTTGGGTTTCTTCGACCCTGCGCACACCTGCAGCAACAGTCCTTCAAAGCTTCTGCTGAGGTTCACAATTGAGACTCTCCCTTAATCTGCGCACTCCTGGCATGGCTCCAATAACCCAATTTCACTTCTGGGTGATTGAGAACAAGAGTTAAACTACCCGAGCCTCCGTCAACGCACTCCTTGCGGATGTTTTCGACTGCACTCCTTGCAGGAATCCTCACTCAGATAGAGAAACAATTGAAACTCATTTCTTCGTCCCCTCATATTTCAAACTAAAACATGAAATCACATACATAGCAATAAAGAAAATGCATAGCAGAAAAACAAAAAGTCATGAGCACATCATTTAACATCAACACACAGAGAACAGACACAAACCCATGGATTTGAATCAACTCCTTCTATTAATTCAATATCTATACATGGATGTTCTTCTACAACTCTCTTCTATTCTCCTGTTCTCTTCCTACTTCAATAATCATGCTTATGTTACAATGTACAATGAGGGTGTCTATATCCGTTTTCCCTCCTTCTTTCTAAAACTGTCTAATTTATGAATTCAAGTCTATCTACCTACATTAACTAGTTTAAATGCCTCCTATCTTCTAAGGACGAGAGGGAATCGCTCAAGGTCCAATACAATATACAAAGATGCTCCTTCATAAATGGCTTCATTAAATATTTGGCGCGTCAACTTCAAAAATATTTTCAAGCAATTTATCATGTGCTCAAGAAAATATGTTGCGCTTGCTCCATGCTCGCTTGAATTTGCGATGCTCCTGCATCATACTACCTCGCTTGAAAATTTTCATGGGCTCCTATCCATGAGATCCTACATGGTATATCCATGCTTCTGTATCTCTGCTTCATTCTCCCAGCTAGCATCTTCCACTGGATGGCCCTTCCATTTGACCAGATACTCATAGTATTCTTTCCTCCTGGTCTTCTTACCCACTCGTTTATCTAGTATTTTCTCCATCTCTGGCTTCTCTGCAACTGGCATCTGCTTCTTCCACTGAAACCCATGTTGTTCATCACTTGTTCCGGTTTCCTCAAGTTTATATGGGTATAAATCTGTGACATTGAATATCAGAGATATTCCGATCCCATCCGGTAACTCGATCTCATAAGCATTTTCCCCCAATTTCTTCAAGACCTTACATGGCCCGATTTTCTTCATTTTCAATTTATTGTATGTTCCCCTCGGGAACCTCTCTTTCCTCAAATGTGCCATAACTAATTCACCAACCTCAAACTGAAGTTGTCTCTTCCACTGGTCGGCTCTACGCTTATATTCGTGACCTGAATCTAGCAGTCGCTACTTCACCTGGCCGTGAAGTTCTTTCATCGCCTCTATGAACTCTTCGGCACTTGCGCTCCTAGTTGCAGTCTGTTCTGAATCCCTTAATTCAGAAACTCCTCTCGGTTGTGTGCCACACACAATCTGAAATGGAATTTGTCCTGTGCTCCTATTCACTGAGTCATTATATGTGAACTCTGCCTGTGGCAATATACTATCCCACTTGCTGTAGTGCTCTGTCACCAAGCTTCTCAGCAAGTCTCCCAAACTTCTATTTACCACTTATGTTTGTCCATCCGTTTGAGGATGATAGGCAGAACTAAACATCAAGTTAGTCCCCATCTTCTTCCATAGTGTCCTCCAGAAATATCCCACGAAGTTTGTATCTCTGTCTGAAACTATACTTCTGGGTAAGACGTGAAGTCGAACGACCTCTTTGAAAAACAGATTTGCGATGTGGGTCACATCACTGGTTTTCTGGGATGGGATAAAATGTGCCATCTTGGAAAACCTATCCACTACCACAAAGATTGAATCAAATCCTTTTTTCATCCTTGGAAATCCCAATACGAAATCCATGATGATTTCATCCCACGGCCTCTCGGGTATGGTTAATGGTTGATAGAATCCTGCATTCTGCTTTCTTCCCTTTGAATGTTGGCAAATTCTACATTTGTTTACAAACCACTTAACCTCTGACCGCATCCCTGGCCAAAAGTATGACTCACTCAGCTTTTCAAATGTCTTATCATGACTGAAGTGTCTGGCAAATCCTCCATTGTGTTTCTCTTTCAGCAGATTCTCCCTCATGGAGCAATTTGGAATACACAATTGATTTCCCTTGAACAAAAATCCTTCCTGGATCACGTATTCTATCCACTGGCTTATGTCTCTGAGAACTGGGTTCTCAGCTGCTCCGTACGCTTCTTTAAAATATTGATCATCTACATACATGTCCCTGAGATCATCAAAGCCTAATGTCCTGACTTTGAACTCCTCCATCAACAAACATTTCCTCTGATTCAACTTCTCCTATTGAGTCACAAATTGCAATGCATGGTTATCACTATATAAAACAAATTCCTTTGGAATCAAATAGTGCCTCCATTTTTTAAATGCCTGTATGATGGCATAGAATTCCTTATCATGCGTGGAGTACTTTTCTTTTGCCTCATTCAACTTCTTGCTGAAATATGCAATTGGTCTGTCATCTTGACTTAAGAGTGCTCCTATTGCAAACCCGCTTGCATCACATTTTACTCGAAACGCCTTTTGGAAATCCGGCAACACCAGAACCGGTTGTTCCGTGATCTTTTGTTTCAACAATTTGAAACTTTTCTCCACCTCTTCAGTCCAGTGAAAAAATTTATTTCTTTTCTTGATTGTATCCATCATCGCTGCGCTAATCCCACTGAAATTTCGAATGAACTTCCGGTAGAAACTAGCCAGTCCATGAAAACTCCTCACCTCAAAAATATTTCTCGGTGATGGCCAATTTTTAATTACCTCCACCTTATCTAGATCCATCTTCAATTCATTCGCAGATATAATAAATCCCAAGTAAATGAGTTCTTTCTTCATAAATGAATATTTCCTCATGTTAATCAACAACTTCTCCTGTTGTAGCTTCTTCATTACTGTAGCTAAATGCTTCAGATGTTCTGCCTTTGTTTTGCTAAAAATTAATATGTCATCCAGATACACAATGAAAAACTTCCCGATGAATTCCCTCGGGAATTCATTCATTAACCTCATAAAGGTACTCGGTACATTTGTCAAACCAAATGGTATGACAAGCCATTCATATAGTCCTTCGTTGGTTTTGAAGGTCGTCTTATATTGTGATAACAAATATTTTCTAGGAAACAAGTCTAAAGAACAAAGTATTTTTATGGCCATCTCGGAGGATGGTTTGGAAGAGTATGTTGAGGCTCCCCTTGTTTCTGTGTCACCTGAAACCATTGACATAACCCCTCCCTCAGACCCTCCCGAAGTAGAACCATTCATTTCCCTAAATGCTCTCACTGGCTTCTCTACTCCCCAAACCCTCAAGCTAATTGGTTACATCAAGCATAGGAAGGATATCATTCTTGTTGATAGTGGAAGCACCCATAATTTGATTCATTGTTGCATTTCCCATGAAACTAATTTCTATATCAGTGCATTCAATAATTTCCAAATCATGATTGCGAATGGTGGATCCATGAAATGTGGAAGGCATTGTGAAAATGTGTGTCTCCAAATTGGTGATTACCATCTGAAATCTCATATGTTTGCTATCGACATGGGAGGTTGTGACATTATGTTGGGTGCAGAATGGCTAAGGACTTTGGGTCCCATTCTCATGGATTTTAAGGGATTAACCATGCAATTCGACCAGGAGGGTTAACAATATAAGTTCCAAGGAATCACCGTTGGTTCCCCATAGATCATTAGTTCCCATCGCATGGAAAAGATGCTCAAAAAAGGTCATTCTAGCATTATTTCCCAACTCCATGACATACAATACACTGAGACACCCTCCTATGTCGCATGACCTCCACTCCATCCTCTCTAAATATCAAGTGGTTTTTTCTAGTCCACATGGACTCCCTCCTTCCCTTGGTTTTCATGATCAATCCATTCCCCTTGTCTTAGGAAGCCTTCCTCCCAATATCCATCCCTATCGTCACCCCTTTCCCAAAAAAATGAAATTGAGAAAATGGTTCAAGAACTGCTCAACGCAGGTGTTATCCTCCCTAGTATGAGCCCCTACTCTTCTCCTGTGGTCATGGTCCTTAAGAAAGAAGGTTCTTGGCACATGTGTCCTGACTTCTATTCCCTCATCAAACTCACCATTAAATAAAAATTTCCCATTCATGTCATTGATGACCTCTTCGATGAATTGAGTGGTGCCCAGTTATTTACTAAAATTGATCTTTGTTTAGGCTACCACCAGATCTGTATGAAAGAGGCAGAAATTCCTAAGACTTCCTTTAGAACTCATGAGGGCCACTATCAGTTTTTTTTCATGCCCTTTGGCTTGTGTAATGCTCCCTCCACTTTCCAAAGCCTCATGAATCAGTATTCCATTCTTTTCTCCGTCATGTTGTCTTATTTTTCGTTGATTATATCCTCATCTATAGAAAAACCTGGACAGACCATCTTTCTCATGTGAATCGAGTTCTCCATATACTCTCTTAGCACCAAATTTTCCTCAAACAATCTAAATGATGCAGGAGCATCTCCCACATCAAGCGAGCCAGCGCAGATGCAATCAGACAGCTGGACAAGTGCCAGCACAAATTTTGAAATTCCCCTAGATTGTTGTGCCATCTTAAATGGGCCATTAAGATGAGACACACTTGTATTATGTAATAGGACCTTGAGCCTTTATCTCTCATCCTTAGTAGGTAGGAGGCATTTAAAGTAGTTAATGCAGGTAGATAGAATTTGATTCTAGATTAGACTGTTTGAGACCGCAAGAGGAAAACGGGATATAGACACCCTCATTGTGCATTGTAACATTATCAGAGTTAGAAGCATTGGAGAAAGAGAAAGCAGAGAGATGTGTAAGAACACCCATGTACAGATATTTGGATTAATAGAAGAGGTTGATTCCAATTCATGGTTTGTGTTGTTCTTTGTGTATTGATGCTGAATGACATGCTCATGAATGTTTGATTCCTGTTACACATTTGCTTTATATGATGTGTATGTGATTTCATGTTTAAGTTTGAAGTCTGAAGGGATAATGGAATGAGTTTCAATTGTTTCTCTATCTGAGTAAGAATTCCTGCAAGGAGTGCAGTGGAAGTGTCCGCAAGGAGTGCGTCGACAAGAATTCAGGGTTGCGTCTCTGAAGCTCAGATAGTTTTACTTTTGTTCTCATTTCCCCAGAAGTGCAGTTGGGCACAGGAGCCGTGCAAGGAGTGCACAGGCCAAGTGAAGTTCAAGGTTGCGAACCTGAGCAAGAGTTAAAACACTGTTGTTGCAGGAGTGCGCAGGGTCAGAGGAATTCAACACTTAGACGTGTTTGGAGGTCGCCGCAAGGAGTGCATGCAAGGATCCTCTTTAAGGCTCGAAGTTGTGAGAAGCTCAGGAGGAGTAAGGCTTTTGAAAACATTAAGGAGCATAGGAAGTTTGTAGCGGAAGTGGATAAGTCCAGGGAAGAGTCCTTGGTTTCCTTCATAGAAATCATCAAAGGGAAGAGTCTGACGGTCAGAAATTTGCGGAGAGGATTAGCGAAATCCTGCCAGTCGTCAGATCTGCCAGAGGAGTGAGGAGGTTAAGATTGTGTCCGGAGTCCAAGCTCAGGAGATTGTGGACTGTAGGATCTTCACATAGAATACCCGTCAGTCGTTGGATTGACCAGGAGTTGCACAGAGTTCAAGCTTTGTGAACAGGAGGAGGAAAGTTTTGACAAGAGGGTAGCCATCAGGATTTCGGCATTCGTGAAATTGGGAGTCATGAGGACGAGTGTTCGGGAATTTTCATAGTGAAAGTCCCGGGAGAAATCTGAACTGTTCATCCATTTGGGACACGTGTCGAAAATTTGAAGAAAGTCGGGGATCGACGTTTCGTGGATCCTGAAGACAGGAACTCCTTGCATTTCGAAATCGCGAAGTTCGATTTTCTGAAAAGAGGAAAGCTATGTGTGGGACCCAGTTGACGTCATCTCATCATAACAAGGTATCGGGAATTTCCACGATGAAAACCCCTAAGTGGTGAAGACCGTCCGTTCTTGAGGATGCGTGGCCGAGATAGAAGCTTTTGGAAAATTTCCCGAAAGGAAGAGTCATTAACTAGAAGACCGAGAATAGAGAAATTGGGGATTCCATGGACAATAGGTTTAATACATTTTGACATTCAAAACCCTGAATCCCGATAAGAGGTATGACTGTGGTCATATAAGAGGAGATTGCGTGGACTAGGGGCATAGCCAGGAGGGCCTAAAGAAAAAAGGGAGCGCATCGAGATATCGGAGATCAGAAATTCGAGGAAGCTGGGATTTGTGACATCGGGGATTGGAAAAACCCGAAACCCGATTGTGACTTTCTGTTGGGAATGGAGAAAGAACTGGGCCTAAAGGCTTTAAGGTGCCAAAAAAGACCTGTGGGTCGAATTCAAATAAAGATTCCAGGGGAGAATCGAAGGAGCCACTCCAGCTCGAGGGTGAACTTTGAACGCTCCTTAAAGACTGGGAGGTCAGTGCAGACACCTTTGTTGAGGCAGAGGGTGCGGTCTGCGTCACTAAATGTGCTTTTGTTGCCTCTAAAGTTGAGTATTTGGGTCATCTAGTGGGCAAGGCTGGCATGAGGGTGAATCCTAAAAATATTGAAGCTATGCAAGATTGGCCTCACCTAAAGACTCTCAAAATATTGCGGGGATTTCTAGGTTTAACAGGTTATTATCGCAAGTTTGTGAAAAATTATGGAAAGATTGTGTCACCTCTCACTTCATTCCTTAAAATGAATTATTTCACTTGGACTCCACCAGTTTCTCAGGATTTTCAAACCTTGAATATGGCCATGTGCACCACTCCAGTCCTAGCCCTTCCTGATTTCACAAAGACCTCTTTCCTGGAATGTGATACTTATGGGAAAGGAATTAGTGTTGTCCTTATGCAAGAGGGTCAGCCTTTAGCCTTTACAAGCAAACAAATGTCTGAGAGAAATTTGGGAAAATCAATCTATGAAAAGGAAATGTTGGCTATTATGCATATCGTGGATCTTTGGCACCCTTATATATTGGGGAAACGCTTCCAAATTAAGACATATCATCAAAGCCTCAAGTATTTTCTGGAACAACGACTTTCCTCCCCTGAGAAACAAAAATGGGTGACTAAGCTCTTTGGATATGATTATGAGATCATTTACAAGAAAGGAAAAGACAATGTGGTTGTTGATGCACTTTCCTGAAAATATGAAGATGAAGGGTCCCTTTTTTCTCTCTCCTTCATTGTACCAGATTGGTTCAAAGTTGTTCGCCAAGAATGGCTACACGATCCCAAAAGTTCACATCTCATAAAACAATTGCAGTCCAATTCTCCAATTTCCCCAGGGTACTCTTGGCTCAATGAGGATCTTTGATACAAAGCCCATTTGTATTTAAGTAAATTGTCAACACTTAAATCCATGGTACTTTTTGAGCTTCATGCTACACCCACATTTGGGCACTCCGGGTTTACCAAAACCTATGACCGGTTCAAACGTTCTTTTTTTTGGGATGGTATGAAACAATACGTTATTAATTTTGTGGCTGAATGTGATGTGTGTCAAAGAAACAATTGTGAAACAGTCAAATCTCCAGGCACACTACAACTTCTTTTGATTCCACCTGCTATTTGGCGAGATATCTCAATGGATTTTATTGTAGGCTTACCTAAATCAGGAAATAAATCAGTCATTATGGTGGTAGTTTATCGTCTTTCTAAGTATTCTCATTTATGTGGTCTTCAACACCCACGGTGGCTCAACTTTTCATCACGGTGGCTCAACTTTTCATCACGGTGGCTCAAATTTTCATGGATCAGGTCTTCAAGCTTCATCGCATGTCGTATTATATTGTTTATGATCACGACCCAACTTTCAGCAGCAAGTTTTGGTAAGAGTTGTTCAAGATACAAGGCACATAATTGCATCTCAGTACAACTTATCATCCCCAGACTAATGGTCAAACTGAACTTGTCAACAAATGTTTGGAAACATATTTGAGGTGTTTTGCATCGAAAATGCAGAATCAGGGGGCTCAATGGTTGCCACTATTTGAATGGTGGTACAACACTTCGTACCATACAACTACCTGCATGACTCCCTTTGAAGTGGTATATGGACAAAAGACACCTTTATTTCTCTCATATTTTCTAGGTGTCTTGAAGGTCCAGGCGGTTGACCAAACGCTTATAGTTCGAGAGGCTATTCTTCATACCCTCAAAGATAATTTGGTCATGGACTAGAATCGCATGAAGTAACAAGCAGATCAAGGTCACTCTGAATGCCAATTTGCAGAAGTGGATCAGTTGTTTCTTCGACTACAACTTTACAACCAAAACTCCCTCAAGGCTGACCACTATCATAAATTAGCACCCTAATTTAATGGTCCTTATATGGTTCTCAAGCGTGTGGGACAGGTGGCCTATCAGTTATCTTTTCACAGTCATTCTAAGCTCCATCCTTTTTTTAATGTTTCCTTCTTAAAGAAGGTGATTGGAACTAAGTGAAAAACCCAAACAACCCTTCCCGATTTGGACGAATAAGGCTCCATTTGGCTACAACCACAAGAAGTTTTGGACTAGCGTGAGCATTGTCTGTGTCAACAACCCATCAAGGAAGTGTTAGTCCAGTGAAAAGATGCAACTCCAACAGATTCCACTTGGGAACCAACTACCATTCTGAAGAAATCTCCCCATCTCAAGCCTTAAGGACAAGGTTGTTTTTAAGGGGGAGGGAATGTTAGGGACCTAACCCCTCAAGTAGGAAAAATAATATATTTCCATGTATTAAACGTCAATATTAATAAGGCCTAGAAATAAGGAAGAATAAGTACAATGTAAGAAGATGTAATAGAAGTTTTTTCTTCTAGAAGGATCTTCCTCTAGATGGTTATTTTGATAGACATATTTAGTATAAATAGGAGTTGAGGGTATGAGAAATTTTTTCTTTGAAGAACTTTTGGTCTATTAGTGAATCTGAGGTACCAAGTCTAAGGGTGTGATGGAAGGTCGAAGGTGAAATTCTAGGAGTTGAATAAAATGTGAGTAACCCTAGTTTTTTAGGATCTTGTGGGTTGCAAGTTAGAAGGGTGCAGATGTACGTGGAATGCAATGAAGAAAATTTTACATATCCATTGGTAGTAATGGAGAATGTCATGGATCTATGAAAATATTTTGAAAGGGTGTGAAGTAATTCTTGTACTAGGTTGTGGATTGCTAGGTTTGTTTGCTCATCTGTTAGGTAATACATCAGGGTGTCTACAGTATCAAAGGTATGCTTATTTTTTAATTTCAATACTTATTCTTATGTTGTTATGGTACATTATTAAGGCATATCATGGTACTAATGTGCATGGTACACCTTTGTAATTGTATGATACATTGTTATAGGAACATCTCATATGCATGGTTTCTTGATGTACATGGTTGATATACATGTTTTGGTGATGGTATTGGAATCCATGTGAGTGGATCTCGTTATATCTAGATGATGGTATATCAGTGACAGGGATAGTGGCAATTTATAGGTAGATGCAAAATTGATGGATGGTTGATGATCAATTATAGGTTGATATGATAGTTACAGGATGATGATCAGTTACAAGTTGATGCAACAGTGACAGTCTGGATGATAGGTTGATTATAGGTTGATTATCATAGGTAGTCACAGTACCAGTGGTAGTGATAGTTTTTTCTACATTTATATTTCAGGTTGACGTGATGGGGAAAATGAAGGGGGTCGTAGCCTCTTTCTAGTTGGTGCCAAAGAACACAGGGATTTGGATCTTCCTTTAGGTTGGAGCCTGAGAATCAGGAGGTTGTATCCTCCTAATGGTTAGAGAAAAAACATTTAGGGAGGTGTATCTTCCTTAAGGTTGGAGCCTATAAATAGGGGGTCATAGCCTCTTTTCAATTGTAGTTGGAGAATTGGGAAGTTGGTGCTTCGAATGAATGTATTATTTGATATATAATATAATAATTATGTGGTTCTCTCCCATTTGGGTTTCAACGTAAATTTAGGTGTACTATGTCTATGTGATTGTTTATTATGCACTGTTGATTTATGTTGTTGGTGATATATTGAATGTTAATGATAAAATGTTGAAAACTACTGATAAGGTTGAAGAATATATATTGTGGTTAAATGTGGTAAAAGTTCTCATATTGAT
>ML779464.1:842356-856233 GCA_009831015.1 Picea engelmannii
ACATTGATCAAGTAAGTGTCAAGCATAAATTGATATTAAATTCTCAACGTAGAAGCTAAGCAGTTTAGGACTCTCTAAATTATTTAAAAAACCAATACTTAGAGGCATCTACATTGGGATTTGAAATTATGTGGACTAAAGAAGGATGGCATATTTCCAAAGAATGTTATGAATAAGCCTTAGAGAAGGAAATATAAAACCATGAATATTTCCAATATGTAAAGGGTCCTATCAGGGGACACGTTATTTATGAAAATTTATTTAAACATTTCTTGTTATTGTTTACTTTTATGAAAATTGAGAGAAGTATTTCTCATGCCAATTTCAATGTTTTTAGAGAGTTGGACATCGCCACAAGAAATATGATTTCAGGAAAACTCCTAGAAGGTGTGGAATGGAAGCAAATTGTGAATCTGAGAAATAAAACTCCTCTATTGGCTATTCATGACCCTTATCCAACTCAAATTATGATATCAACATCATCTTCCACATCAACAATAGCTTCCACATTAGCATTAGCTTCCACGTCACCTCCAGTTTCTATTTCAACACCCATCACCTCATTAACTATTATTTCTATGTCAACAATACCTCCTATAAAAACTTCATCCTAGAAGTTGGAACAATGTGGGATAAACAAGCCAAAGAAGAACACAAAATCCTAGCACGTTTCTTCAAAGAACCCATTATGAAAGTTGTCCCAAGAAAGAAGGAATTCACTATCAACATTACTTCTATTATTAGAAACAATTATATAGATAGAAAAAAATGGTTAAGGAAAAAGGATAAAAGGAAAGTTTGAAGAAGAATAAAGGGTTGTTGTTAGGGTGGACAAAATAACTTTCTTCAACAGTCTTATCGAACATGAGCTTTATTCTATTTATATAGTTCACATTGTTTTATTACATATAGGATTCATCCCCTATTTGATCAACATTGTTGTTATTTTTATTTTTCTAGAAATCTCTAAGACTTTGAGAAAGGATTCTTGATATTTATTCTCATAAATCTTTGTCATAATAGTTTATAATTCAAACAATTGAATTTTATAAAGTCCATCACTTGTTGAATGTTATAAATTTGTGTGCTTGGAATTTTATATGATATTCTCAATTTATTTCCTTTCATGTTGTTTTCTTATAGTATTTAGTACTATATTGTCATTAACGTGAAAGTATTTTGAATATTATGTTAGAGGTATTTTGAAGATTTATTTCAGTTTTATTTTGAGGTATCAATGCTGCCTTTCTTCCTAAGGAGTCAGTCAATTAATAGATATAGAGTATCATTAAAGATTGAATTCTCCTTTCTTTTGTTACTTTGTTAACTTTGTCAACTTATTTTAAAAGTTGTTTAGATAGGAATATGGTTCCCTTTATGTCTATATAGCATGTTAATTGTGGTTTATCTCACAAAGTTCAAACTTCATTTTCTGTTAAATTGTTTCAAAACCTACTTTTGGAACAAATACACACACACACACACACACACACACACACACACGCGCGCAAAACACACACACACACACACACACACACACAAAACACAAAACACACACACACACACACACACACACACACACACACACACACATATATTCAATCATTTGAAGAGAAAATATTGAAAAAATTCACATATTGAGGGTTACCCCCTTTGGCTACTAGAATATTTTAGTAAGCCTAGAGAGTGGAGGATATTTTCCTCCACAGGGTGCCTTGGAATTATTTTCTTTACAAGAAACAACCTAAGGAACAACATTGTGTAAATATTATTCCTACTCCATTGTTTTCTCATATTTCTCCCACAATGTTGTGTCTTCTATATGTTTTCTAGTTTTATTTGGATGACTCACATTTTCAATTTTGGAGTTCTTTTATTTATTTTTTTAATTTTCTCTTCTTAATTGGTTTTTTTGAATCAACACTTTCCTTCTTGTACATTTGTTTTTCACCTCTTAATTTTATTATTGATATTTCTTGACATGATTTAACTCCTTCATCTGGCCTGGGGATTAATCCCTGAGTCTAAATGTGGGGCACGTCCAACTATGGTTATACACTAAATACATCCTTACAAATCTTTGAATTCTTGGGTTTCTTGATCTGAAAAAACCTTCATGAAGTTATTATCTATCAATAATGACTGATAGTTATTGTGGAACACATGTGCTCATTGAGCATACCACGATAATCCATAAGTATAAGAAAGTGTATATATTCATTTTTTCTTAGAGATCCATCCACTTCACATTAATAAGTTGACTACTACTACGATGGTTCTTGGGTATATTTATGGGTTAAACTTAAATGCATAACATCTACTTAGAAAATTAAAGAAACTCTTGTATCACCTTGCTTCCTTCAGGCCATATTTGCATACGCAATATCTACATACAAATGTAAAAGGGTGAGCGTAGTTTGAAATAAGAAGGAAGTTGAAAGAACTATTAATAGTGTGGGAAGTGAAAGTAAACCCCACGTTAGGGTGATGGACGTTCATTGGTAGTGGGTATATTCTTGTATGGTACCAAGGAAAGTATGTTGAGTCTATGGACACTCGTTGGTGGCGGGGCTATGATTGTATTGTACCAAGGGAAATTTCTTGGGGCTATGGACTCTCACTGGTAGTGAAGGAATGCCGAGAAAAGAGAGATGAGGAACAAACTTATGTATATTTATTCTTGTTATGAAAAGTGAAAACCCATGGTTAAACCAAATCCGATCAAACGTTTGTAGCTAGTTAAAGAATTTACCTTGCTAATTGGCTCTTTGAAAAGGGTATGTTAGATAGAAAGTACTTGAAATATTATGTTTTGAGATGATCCTTAACATTCAAATTTGAATTAAAATACCTAGATTTACTCTAACAAAGATAATCAGTTCTTCTAATGTGTTTCCATTTGTTGTGTCCCCAACAACCCCCCTTTCATTTTGATTTTACAATCAAAAGGAAAGGGCCCCCCTACTAAATTTAAACGGTAATGCCTAATCCATAATACTATAAGCCTACTTGATATTCTTGGTCCACATTTAGGGAGTTGGGGGTTTAACATAATAATTGATGATTTATCCATGGGGATGTTTGACACAATTGATATTCTCATTGATTTAGTATTTCCATATATTATTCATTATAATTTTGATTTATGATGCTTCTTTGAACATTTGTGATGAGATTGATAGGTCGTCTTTTGAGCCTTTACACTAATTGGTTTTAATATATTTGAATATATTACTAATATTATTTGAATGCAAGGATTGATGCCCTATCGTATGCCTTGAATCATTTTTCTTTTAAGGAGATCCTAAATTATTATGCTTTAGTCTGAAATGGAATCTCTTGGAATTATTGAGAAGTATATGGTTGGATTGAATGAAGAACATATTAACATTTTTTCATTCTCTTTCTTTTGAATTGTACCTAAAGAATTTATTCTTTTATTTCCTCATTTTTGAACAAGCCTTCATTTTCGTCTATTTTTCATTTGATTAGTAATATGAAAAGGAGAAGGGATATAAATTTTATAACATATTGACAAGTATCTTCTTCCTTATATAACAAAGTTTATTCTTGTTTTGGTTGTAGGAACAATGTTTCTAAGTCAATTTCTTACCAGATACTTTTGTTGTTTAAAGTATTCAAGAAGATCATGCCTAAGTAGTAGATCATGCATAGTTGGTCATAGAAAATAGGGAAAACAAGAGCAAGGCCTTCGATTAATGAAATGAAATGAAACATTCAAGTGTGCTTTGGGAAAACACATATTTCTTTATCTAACTTCTTCAATTATTATTATTCTTATTAACCCGACTTCTCTCTTATCATGTCTTATATCCTGACCCCAATTAAAATTTTCACTATATCATTGAGTGCATTTCCTATTTAATCCTTGATTGTCCTATAACCAAATTTGATTATAATTGATTTTTTCTGGAACTTATCCATGGTTTGAATCTTGACCCTAATCCAAAAGCTTCATTGTCATTGAGAACCTTGACCATTGGTCTTACCTTATTAATATTTTCCCCATCAACGAGGTGTTTTACCATTTTCTCATAATTATCCTACGGATCCAAATCCCACAAAAATATTAGATCCAACCACTCAGATTCATGTCATCAAATTGACAATTTACTTTGCTCATCCTAGTTCCCAAAACTGAAAACCCAACAAGCCATTCAAATGATATTCATCGAATCTTTGTGTTAGAGATACTTCACACACACATGGGATTTATTTTTCCTAAGGTTTTCCCTATGTTTATTAGTCATTATCCAGTCTCCTGTAGTTTAGGGAGAATATTCCTCTAGGATAATATTCTCTTCAGTTCGCACTTCAATTTGATCAGTTGAGTAGAGTCTAGATGCCACATTGGGATTATCACCATGCAACATTGGGATCATCACCAACTACTGCAAAGTTTACTTGGGATTATCACCAGAATAGAGAATGAATAATGATTCATTAATATCCTCCTCACTTCACTCTGTTTCAGTCAGTTAACTAAAGACTAAGAGACTATTTAACTCAGACTAGGTGGAAGTTCACTCTCGTAACTGCCTGAGAGACTAGACCAGGTGGCAGTTTACTCCCAGAACTGTTGGTGTGTGTCCATATCACTCTATACCACCACTATGGAACATCGGATTCTCCTCCAGTGTGAATTAGTTGATCTATATAGAGTATATTAGGTGTAAAATATCATTCATTCATTTGGTTAATGAGAATTCTTCCATTCTTTCTCTCCTTTTCTTTTCTCATATTTTCTTTGCAAATTGTGTATGTAATTTTATAGATAGATTATGTGTAGGTTCAACACATTTACATGGTATTATATCCAACAGACTATTAGGGAAAACATACACCATATTATTTTAGCAGGTACCAAAGATTGAAGACAACGGAAAAATGGAATTTCAAAAAGAATTCATTCTTACACCATACAATTTCTTTGCATGAAACTAAAATATGATAATGAATATTAGAGGAAAAGGATTATACAAGCTAACTATGAACACAGATACTGAACCCACATCATCCATAGAAAAATACAAGTATCTAAATCGAATGGATGATGCATTTGGAACTATTTGTAGTCCCATTTCTTCTGAACACCTCTTTCACATATCCTCCTGTAAAACCCCTAATGAAGCATGGACCACCATGGAAGGGATTTTTGGAAAATAGGATGATATGAGGGGACACATGCTGGAGGTGGAATTTCTCACTTTGGATCCAAAAAAATTTGAAAATATCCAATATTTCTTTACCAAATATAAGGATTTGTTGTCGCAATTCAAGGCTTGTGGGGTTGATATATCTAAGGAGGAGAAAAAAATGGTTCTTACCATTATCTCCAAACTTGGTCCAAAATAATCATTTTTGTATATACATTTCATTCAGTTAGGATCTCCTCTAGAGCCACCTAGATTACTCCCTCTCTTGAGGCCTTTATTGAGACTCTAACATGAGAGCAGAACAATCTCATCAATATGGGAAAAATGAAAATCCCAAAGGTGCATGCACTTACTATGCAAGATGGTATTATTCATGAGTATCATCAATCTAGAGACAAATAAAAAATAAAATCACATGCAAATCCAAAGAAGGAAGGGTACTCAAAAAGATTCAATGATTCCTCCGGATACAAACATGGAAAGGGAAGCAAAGGGGAGAAATAACCTTACTTCCATAAAGGATTCCATCCAAAATCCGCATGCATGCAAAAAAAGATAGCTCAAATGTCCCAAATACTCCATAAAAACAACCTTGGAGATCACATCCTCGAGGGTGCCAAGAAGAAGAAGACAAAAGATTAGAATCCCATGAAAGGAAATTCTAGCCATGCTTTGATTGCCATCAATTCCTCCCCTGATGATTGGATCATAGATTTAGAAGAATCACCATATGGCTGCCACAAAATAATTGTATTCTTCATTGTATGCATGTAAAGGTCCTCCTATTATGATTGGGTACAACTCTCCATTCAAGGTCACCGAAAAAGGAAGAATTGAACTCACAAACGGGAGCTTCGAGAATGTGCTACACATTCCCAAACTTTTCGTCAATCTTCTCTCCGTGTATCAAATGAAAAACTCTGGCACCGAAAATAAAGTCATATTCACACCTAATGCAATGGATTTATATGAAATGAAAACCAATTCTAGGGTTGTTACTGATGAGGTAAATCATCAATCTAGACTCTACACATTTTGTAAATTTATTGAACCAGATTATGCATTATTGCTTACCCGTGTTGGTGAAAGGAGTAAGATATGGAATGAAAGGTTTGGACATTTAAAGTTTAGATATATGAAAAAAATTATAAAGAAGGGAATGGTTAATGGTCTACCTGACATCCACTAATCCAAAGGAATTTGTGAGGGATGTGTTCTTGGAAAACACCTCAAGAGAAATTTGACAAAGGAAAGACTTAGAAGGCTTTCTTTCATTTAGATCTGATCCAGAGTGACCTCATGGGAACTTTTTTGCATCCATTGATCAGTAAATCAAGGTACATTCTCATTTTTGTTGATGATTTCTCACGCTTCACATGGATTTTCTTTCTCATGAAAAACTCATAGGTCTTTCAACACCTTAAAGATTTCAAAGCCCTTATTGAGACACAGTGAAGAAAGAAAATCAAAGTCCTATGAAAAACTAACGGGGGAGAGTATGTCAACCATGAGATATAGAATATTTTTCATGAGGCTGGGATTCAATTGCAGCACATGGTTCCCTATACTCCACAACAAAACAAAGTTGTTGAGTGGAAAAATAGATCTTTAAAAGAGATAGCATATTTCATGCTACATGAAAAGTCACTTCCACATAGATTATAGGTTGAAGAAATTAATTGTGCAACCTACATCAAAAATATATATCACCATATATATGTCAAGGATAAGACCCCCTACGAGGCTTGGAGTGGCCTCAAACTGGAAGTGACTCACTTCTGTATTTTCGGTTCACGTGCATGGGTTAAGATTCCCTCTAAGAAGAGGAAGGAACTTTATCCATAATGAACATACTGTATCTTTGTTGGATACCCTGAGGATGTGAAGGGATATAGACTCACTGATATTTCCTCGACCTGACTCATCATTTAGCATAGTGTCAAATTCAAGGAAAGTGTCTCGCATGTACCTCAACAACCGCATGCAGACACTTTTGTTCTTCCACCTGTCAAAGATGATGAGCATGCGTATGCCGACTTTTCTTCAGATGAGATTTCTGATTCAAATGATCCAGATACAGATTCAGTACAGTCATATGTAGATTCATTGCGTGTAGATGTAGATGCACTTCCAGAGACGATGCCCAAGTGGGACAAGACTACTCTTCAGGATGCAGGAGATCTTGTTAGGGATCCAGCTGATACTAGGAGAACTCGATCTGATTTCAAGGAGCCTCCTCTTTCACTCACTTCCATTAAACTAATTCCGCCCAAGAATATTTTCTTGGTTAAATCTTTAGATCCATAGTCCTATGGAGAGGCTTCTGGAAATCCCTTTTGGGAATCCTCCATGCAGGAGGAGTACAACTCCCTCCTTGAAAAAAAGACTTGGGATCCAGTTCCCCTTCCTTCAGGAAGGGAACTTTTCAGATGCATATGGGTCTATGGGACCAAGAGAACACTGGATGGATAGGTTAGAAAATACAAATCCATGCTAGTTTCCAAAGGCTTTCAACAGGTGCATGGAATTGACTATGATGATACCTTCACTCCAGTAGCAAAGATGGATTCCATATGTTTTGTTGTTTCCAATGTGGCAGCCAAGGGACAAAAAGTCCTGTTGACATGCGTAAGTGACACACCGTCAACTGGAAGATCAAATCCATATCGGGGTTTTCTAAATAACCCAAGCCGTTTGGAATGAAATGACCCGGCGATTTTAATGGCTCCGTTGGCCATCTAAAGTCCTAAAAATAATAAAAGAAATGAAACTAATATAAAATCTATGATTCTAACAAATGATATATTACTTACTAATATTTATTAAAAAGAAATGTGAATATACAAATGATTATAAACAATCTATATAGAGTTTACAAGTTTTACTTGAAATCTTGTGAAAATGAACGTTCACAATATTGTTTCAAAATAAGATAAAGTAAGAACATAAATCTTTTTGTTTTTTTAATGTTTAAAGATTTTAAACTAATAAATATTAAGTAAATACAATTGAAACAATGACACAGAAACAATCAAATCTAATTAATGCAATCATCATCTCATTCATATATACACAAATCTGAATAAAACAAAGCAATGCACTTACTAACCTCTCATTGATCAGCAGTACTAAGCTAAATTCATCTCTCTGTATTTTTATGAGATTCTCTTAACCTGTGTTAAGTGTAAACCTATGACGAAAGAAAGCATAATACTTCTTGAAGAAACTCAAGGAAGTGTTTCATATTCTGGAGCGAGTTTATAATGACAGAAAGACAAATAACTATATATCTTGTGACATTGAAATGTCCAATAACTGAAAATGAAAGAAATTCTAATTCTCATGAATGGTATTATCAACTATCTAGCATCATATGTAAACTCAAAATACTTGAATAGATGATCAGTCAGAGATATAAACTAAACCAAAAGATAATGAACAACAAAAAGAAAAGCATGATATAATTTTTTTTATGCATAATAGTCTAAAGCTAATTCAATACAAATAAAGTTTCATATTCAAAAATTATATGAGAAACAATATTAACATTGCACAATCTACAAAAGAACAAAATCCAAAGAGTAAATTGTTTTCTCATATATTTTCAACAAAATATGTTCATCATATGGTCCAGGAAGAACTTTTGGGATA
This sequence comes from Picea engelmannii, assembly GCA_009831015.1. Taxonomy (NCBI): domain Eukaryota; kingdom Viridiplantae; phylum Streptophyta; class Pinopsida; order Pinales; family Pinaceae; genus Picea; species Picea engelmannii. The sequence goes on from ML779464.1 coordinate 851,185, forward strand.
ATAGATTCTTAAAGATTGAAAAAATTAATATATAAATGATAGCAATTAACCATGTATTGATAAAAAAGAATAAAGCTAATTTAAATCAATGCATAATCAATTATTCAAAGAATATGAAGATATTATAATGAAAATAAAACCATTTTACTCACAGGATAAAATCCATTAAGCAACCTAGAATTCCATATTCTTCTTTGAAAATACTTGTCCATTCTCCCAAAGATTCCAACCATCCGTTACTCCATTTGAAAAGAAAAAAAATGTTTACAAAAGAGAAAGGATAAAATTCCTCCTTTCAATTTCTTAGATCTCCATGGCTCTGAACTTTCTCATATATTTATACAATGAATGAATAGTCAGGGCGTCACTAATAATTTCCGCCACCTGAACTTTGCCTCGTAAAGAGACAGAAATATCTCTCACATCGTGCATTTTTTGGGGAATATTTCTACATAGAAGAAAAATGGATCCATTTGGGAGATGGGTTTTCAATCGTTTCTTTAAATTCCTCACGGTTTGACTGCAATCAGTCCCGCAAAATCACGTCTCTGTTTTTGACGCATTTGCAAATTTTATCTGTTGTTGCTCATAAATTTATTTCTAGCAATCCAATATTATTTTTGGATCAATCATCTTGAACGTATTTAGATAATAAAATCAATCCATGATCATATATGTACCAAATAACTGATAATAGAAACCTGTGAAACGAAAAAAAAAAAAAACTAAATTAATAACCTAAAAATTGTGAATAAAACAAAATCTAGAACAATAAAATAAAAAATGAATTTAAACTAACTATAAGTTCTAAACAAACATTGTTTATAATTTCCTTTAAAATATGATCTTAAAATTCTAGAAGCTTCAAGTTAATGGAGAGGAGAACAATATTAATTTTGGGTTTTCAAAAAATCAAACAAATGATAGATAATTCTTTATTATTATTATTATTTTGAAATGAAATGCAAAATGAAAAAAAAATATTAATTAATAAATCCCACCAAAAGATTTTGTGAAAATGAGAAACCAACCAAGATATTGTTTGATGAAGTATTGAACCCATTATTCAAAATAGCCAAACTTGCTAATGAGAAAAATAATGAACACATAATCATAATTTAAATAAAAGTAAACATTTGATAAAAAATAATATTTTTGTTTAAATTGAGATTTCTATGCTCGTTTCTAAATTTTGACATATACTCCTGTAATGAATGACTCATACTATAGTGAATGTCTTAAGTTTGTCTCAATGCAAGCCAAGGTATGTAACTATTTGAAAAGGTTGATTATGCAGCTCATTATAATGATCAAGATTCTAATGGGGGCCCTTTAAATTTTGTAAAAATTTAGGGGGAGTTGTTGGGGCCCAACAAATGGTGACTTACTGGGTGAAGCAATTATCTCTGATCTAGTAAGATTTCATCTCAGGAAGAAAATAATAAGACTTGAAAAAGTATTTAAGCTCCCTGAAATAAATTCACTCTGAGACCATATAGTATTAGGATAAGCTCAATGTTATAACCAGACAATAGAATTTTCTTTGCAGTTGATTATAACCTGAAATAATGTCTTAATCAAAGAGTCACGATGTTTATAAAATAACTTCAATACCATTGACAGATCCACTGCTGTCATTAGGCGTCCATAGCCTCGACAAGGATGTCATTTAACCCACTCAAATGCTTTAATCCCATCCAATAGTTGTATACAAATGATGTATACTTCCATAAAAGTTAATTTAAAAACATATACCTCTACCTCTCGACCCGACATTGCTTCGCTGCCAACAGGCCTGTTTAGTACCCTGACGAGGTTGTCTTGGTATCATGTGTGCATTTATCCATTGCCAACGAGCCTGTTCAGTGCCCCGATGTGTTTACACACACTTCCCACACTTAAATGCTTCCAACCCTCTTATGCCACTTTTAAATAATAATACAATTATAGATTTCTTGATGACAAAGAGAGCGGGGTGATACTCGAGGTTAATTACAATACAGGTGAATAGTTGATCATGTTATTTATTTTCTTTCAAAATTGGAAGTTTTATCATGGTTTAGAGATTTTAGATTTCCTTTAAGAAATCATCTAGAGAATGGGGAAGCACTTAAAAGTGACTCCTTAAGAGTATGGACGGTGTAAAAAGTTTAAAGATCATCATAATTCTCAAAGATTTAAACCATATCTCTAGTGTGATACTCTGACAAAGAAAATTTGAGGACAAAATGAAAGTGACAATTGACTTAAAAATCAATTGTCTGAGCTATATCTTAATATCAATACATCTTTGAACTATTTCAATTTGCTTGAAAAACACAAGTCTTAAAATAATGCTTCCTTCGACAATAGCTCTTTGAGCAGAAATATATTGATTCAAAAAGACAAATAAGAAGAAAACTCATTCAAATCAATCAAAGAAAACAAAAAACACACAAAAAACCAAATCAAATTTTATTAATGAGATTCGAAATCAGAAGTACACAAAATCAAAACAACAAAATAAACTTTTTCAGAAAACGATTTTGGCCAATGATAAACTTGAGCTTTTGGATCCACTAGCATCTCACTATAAAATAAAGGAATAACTAAATCATATAAAATATCATGTGCGAGCAAGTTCTTTTCTTAAGATAGTTATGCATGAGATGCTACTTTGACCAAGCATTATTATTAAAAATAAAAGAGACTAAAAGAAAATAGAAAAATCCTTATTAAGATGAGTGAAGTCCTACTCGTGGCACCTTGGGTCAAGGTTGAATTGATAGTTCATATTTACTTATCTATTTACTTTCCATTTAAAATTTCCATGATGATACTGCGTTTTTGAAAAGAAATATTCAACAAAAAGAAGAGAGAAAAAGATTTAAAATGGACTTCCCTGACAACATTCATATTATGGTTCTCTTGGTGTACCCACTTGTGTTCATAACTGCATTATTACACAAAGAAATATTGAGAAAGAAAACTAAATGAAACCTACTCCTAAACCTACTCTAAAATACTAAATAGATCAAAACGCTAAGTAAAATTGTATTTCCAATGCAGCCACAAGAGCATCTTCAATCCTAAAAGGCATAGAAAGTCGAAAATCAGAATAAAAGAATGTATTATTTGCAGATACAAAAGAAACATGTCATGCTTACCTCCTATATATTATTTTAAAAACAAAACAAGCACGACCTTACCATTCTTTTGAAACTTCTTGATGTATGAATCATCCATCCATTCTGCAATCTGGTCATCATATGGATCATAATGGCATGGAAGAGTGTAAGTAAGTTTGGAAATCTTGTCAATATTATGGGGACCTGTTAAGCCCTAATATTGGCTCATTACCCCTTAATTGGGGCATATTAGATTAGTAAAGTTATTTTATTTATGTCATATTTATTCCATTAGTTGTAATTATACCTCCTAGTCTCCTATATATACCAAGGAGACATTTTCATTTGGAATCATCTTGTACTTGAACATTTATGTGGGGTAAAAGGAGGTTTCCCCCTTGAAGAGGCTTATTATCTGAAATTCTCTCTTTTTCAAGGCGTTGAGTACTTATTCTGAGGTTTTTCTATGCTATATTGATATTTGGTTCTTAACATATGGTATCATAGATCAAGGTCTTGGGGTTTCGTTCCTACATCTGAGACATGGTGGAATTTTCACTATAACATTTTTTTTTACAATGATTCATAAGGAACATCTTGGAGGATATTTATTAGATGGATCAAGGTACATTGGGTTAAAATTTCATCTCATGAGGCCTTATACTTTCGGAGATACAACCTTTTTAAGATAGGGTTCTAGAATCATCCTGAATTGAGTCATTGTGGAATTTTTGCTATAATTTTTTTTCTGTAACGTTTCAAACCTTGAAATTTGGAGGATATTCCCTGAAATTAGTAAGGTATCTGTGGTAGAAATTTCATCTTCTGGGTCATCTTAAATTTGTATATACACCATGTGGAAGGTAGGGTATCTGACTAGTCCTATTGACTAGTCTCAAGAAGGTGTTCTAGGTAAAACAATCATAAATTCCTCCTAGAGTATCCAAATTGAGTGAGACTGGTTGCATTGGATAATGGACATCCTGTAGTAGGTATGGTATGAGTTTCATAATTTTATATCAATTATTTTGTGCGGAGAACGCTATACAAATGAGATCTTATGGAAAGGCCAAAAATCAGCAAGTTGTGGGGAAGTTACCATAAATTTCACTTGGCACATCCAATTTTTATCGGACCTAGGGAATTGAAGAGATGAAATATTAGAGACCTACAAAAAATAAAATCTTATACTCAGACGGGCCGAAATTTTGGAGATACAATAAAAGGAAGATTGTCTAGCAGAACCACCTCAAAATCAAGGTTTAAAGTGATACTTGGCCAACATGCCACCAAAAAAGGGAACTTCTACACCAAATAAGCTTCCAGACAATCCTACTTGGACTCTTGATGAAGGTGAAGAAATGCATAGGGACATAAATGAACTACAAAAGAAGATGTATTCAATGGAAGATAAGTTGGATAATAAGATGGATTCAATGGAAGCTAAGTTGGATACTAAGATGGATGGTTTAAAAGGGGAGATCATGGAAGGATTGAAAATTTTCTTGATAGAGAGCACACCTGAAAGTGAAAATGTATCCCATGAAATTCATGATGAGGACACAAGGAAGGTGAATCAATAATGGAGAAACTCCAACTTTGGGTTGAATACCAACCACGTTCCTAAGATCGATATGAGGAAGTTTGATGGCGAGGACCCAATCACATGGATACTTCAGATGGAGCAATTATTTGATCTACATAATGTGCCACATACACAAAAGGTATGAATTGCTTCTTTATATTTAGAACCAAATCAATTTGTATGGTATCGATGGATTTTTTCTCGCAAATCACTCATCACTTGGACAATTTTCACAGAAGAAATGATAGAACACTATGAGGATACAAGGAGCAATACCTTCTTTAGCCAATTGATAAATCTCAAGAAAAAGGGTTCAGTTACCGAGCACATTGAGAACTTCCAAAGATTGAATATAAA
>ML779464.1:871310-883360 GCA_009831015.1 Picea engelmannii
ATATGTATATGTATATGTATATGTGGGCGCATGGTTCCATGCCTACCCTTTCTTCACACACAACTTACTAATGGTTGGAAAAAAGTATAAACTACTCATACTCAATCCCCCCAATGCATGTGGGATAATTATTTTAGAGTTGAATATCAATGGTCTAGATCAATCTCGTGAGCATATCAATAGTTGTTGAGTGTCAACTTAAAGTATCCATAACTCATGATTCATGAAAGTATTTCAAGTAATATTAGGCTCGTTGGAAATATATTGAAGAGGAGAACACAATGGAAGAGGGATTTGAGCCATATTAATAGTAGATATGCTCGAAAAATTCAAGTAAAAGAGGGCCACAATTATTTTGGGGGTGGAACTGTAAATTCTTCAATGGACCATAACCCATGATCCAAAAGACCAAATCATTGAAGAGAGGGCTTGTTGGAAAGTTGGAGCAGTGTAGAAGATGTTAGTAAAATCCATATTTTCATATTAATAGAAGAAAATTCCCAAAATATTTGAAGAAAAAAAATGGATGTAGCGGAGAATAATTTAGTACATCTTCAATAAATGTGGCTCATAGACATCCTACAACGAGATTCTGATGAGTTCAAGGATAATTTTAAGGATAGAAAGTATCTCAGAATGTAGAAACCTTGGAGAATCTTATTAGTCCAAAATATGCAAAATAGAAAATGTTTGGAAATATTTTTCTATAATATTCAAATTTGTAAGGATTTTATATATTTTCTATAAACTTTGGGCTATTTTTAAGGTAAAATAGTTTTAATCTAAACAATTTGAGCAAATCAGTTTTAGAAAAAATGGAAATTGATGAAACGTTTTTTGGAAAAAGCATGTAAAATTATCCCATGGGAAATATATAGCCTCTAAACATTTCCCTGGACAACTTTAAGAATATTATTAAATTCTATCCCTAATTTTCATATATTCATTAATGAATATGTAAGGGAGATTTGAGTTGTATGATAAGAAAAAATAAAAAAATCGAAGAGATGTAATTGTTGACAATTAAAGGAACTGAAGAGTCTCTCTTATTTTATAAAAGCGAACTCGTTGTATGAAGGGAGGAAATTTTTGTTAATCCCTAATTCATGGAAAATTACCCCTTGATTGGGGAATATCACATTTATATTGTTATTGTATTTATGTTTTCTTGGGTCCATTAGTTGTAATTGTATCTCTTAGTCTCCTATATATACCAAGGAGACCCTTTCATTTGGAATCATCTTGTATTTGTGAATTTATGTAATGTATAAGGAGGTTTCCCCCTCGAATAGGCTTATTATTTGAATTTCTCTCTGTTTCAACATGTTGCATACTTATTATGAGGTTTTTATGCTATTTTGATACTTGGTTCTTAACATTTGGTATCAGAGATAGACAATCCTCGGGAATGGATTCTTCAAAAAACGTCTTCTTGAAATTTTATCTACAATTTATTTTTTGTAAGGTTTCAGGATCAATAATTTACATGGTGTAGAGGAGACATATAGAGCTAACTTGGGTCCAAATTTTAGATCTTGGTTCTTTATAGTTTTGGAGATACATTATGTTCAAGTTAGGGTTTTTGACTAGTCCTGAAACTAGTCTAAAACAAGTCTTCTTGGAATTTGTTCTCCCAATTATTTTAGGCTTGGTTTCAGGTTCTAAAATGTTTACAATACAAAGGTGGACTAGTGAAGTATCTTGTGTGCAAACTTCATCCCTTTATTATCTGCACTCTAAAATTTATTCTCTAATGGAATTAGGTTTTTTGGATGGTCTAGATTCCAATCTAAAACAAGTGTTCGTGGGAAAATTGTTATATCAGAAGATACATACCTCCAAATTGAGTGAGACCTATTCCATTGGTTAGGGTATGGAACGAAGTTTTACTAGTGAAAATTCCAATTTCTGAAGTGAATACAGTGGCACGTGGTAGGCCTTACAAGTTCTCTCTCCTGAAAGGGAAAAAATAACCACATCTTGGGACGATTATCATAAAATTCTCTTGGACAATCCAATCTTGGTATAACTTGTGGGGTTGGAAATAAGACAAATAATTCTACCTCGGGATGAAATTTTAGACTCAAAAGGGCCTAAAATGTAGAGCTGCAATAGAAGAAAGGTCGACTAGTAGAACAGTCTCCAAATCAAGGTTTTAAAAGGTGTGTTTTTCATTTTTTTTGGAAATTTGCATATCTTTTGACTAGAAGATCCAATTGGGGTGATTCAAAAAGTGAAATAAAGTGGGATAAAAGAAGTATCACATAAAGTTTGTAAAATATTACGAATTTTTAGGTACATGCATATTGTCACATCTCTAAACGTAGTATTTGTCGTTGCTTTTTAGCGCTACAACTCGATGACAATGTTGTTTTTCCACGTACTTAGAGTATACAGGAAGTCCCATTTAGAAAAAATTCACATTAGATAATGCTACTACATATTTGATCTCTCACGTACCTAGGATATATCCAGATACCCCTAGAATCCTGAGACCAAACAAGTAAACCATTTTGCCTTCTTGTTTCTATAGTACACCGAGAAAAACACTCAGGGAGATCACTCTCTACTACTTGGGTAGTCAGATAGTATGGATAAGGGCATCATCAATCCTCCTTAGTTATTTCCCTGAGATATTGGGTCAAGTACAATTGTTGGACCTCGCACGTATATCAGAGAGATATAGAACATGACACTTCCTTGTCTATGAGGACCTCTGCCTAAGACAGTTAGGAATTCCTACCTTGCAGTGATACTTGGCCAACATGCCACCAAAAAAGTAACTTCTACACCAAATAATCCCTCAAAAATTCCTACTTAGAGTCTTGATAAAGGTGAAGAAATGCACAAGGACATATATGATTTAAAAAAGAAGGTAATAACAAAATATGAACTACATAATATGATGGATTCAATGGAAGTTAAGATGGAAGCGATGATGTATACTACAATGGATGGATTAAAAGGGAAGATCATGGAAGGGTTGAAAAAGTTGTTGAACAAGTTTCTAATAGAGAGGTCACCTGAAAGTGAAAATGTATCCCATGAAATTCATGATGAGGACACAAGGAAGATGAATCAAGAATGGATAAACTACATCTTCAGGTTGAATACCAACCACTTTCCTAAGATCGATATGAGTAAGTTTGATGGCAAGGATCCAATCACATGGATACTCCAGATGGAGCAGTTCTTTGATCTACATGATGTTCCACACAAACAAAAGGTAAGAATTGTGTCCTTATATTTAGAACCTAATAAGTTTGTGTGGTATCGATGGATTTTTTCTCACAAATCACTTGTAACTTCGACAATTTTCATAGAAGAAATGATATCAAACTATGAGGATACATGGAGAAATACATTCTTCATCCAATTGATAAATATCAAGCAAAAGGGTTCAGTTGTAGAGCACATTGAGAACTTCCAAATATTGAATATAAAGGTAATATATATTCAAGATGAGCACCTAATTGATGTCTTCATAGAAAATTTAAAGGACAGCATTTAACATGAGGTTCGCCATTGGGAACCCAAATGATTGGATAATGTTTTCAGGGTGGTGAGAAACGTTGAAAGTAAAAATATGTCTATGGCTACTAGAAGGACCACCCTTAACATCTATCGAGAGAATATTGTTTCTTATTTTAAACCACCTCAACAATTGGAGGAAAGAAAGGAAAAAGGTTTATTCTTTAATTGTAACAACAAGTACAATAAGGGACATATGTGTGGTGAGAATAAATTATTCTACATAGATTGTGAAGAGGAAGAAGAACAAGAAAAGGAACAAGAATCATCTCAAGATGAATATGTAGAAGAGATTTCTTCTGAATAGATGACTCCCACCATATCATGTCATGCATTGGCTAGAACTACCACTCCTCAAACCCTCAAGATAGAAGGATATATTAAAAATAAAAAGGTAATAGTGATAATTGATTATGGTAGTACTCATAATTTCATTCAATGTAAATTAGCCAAATCTCTCAATTGCTTTATATATCCAATGCCAAAGTTTCAAGTAATGATCACAAATGGATGAACTATCAATTTATCAGGGAAATTCCATAAAAAAAATCTTACTATGGGAGAATATGTAATGAATAGTCCATTGATTTCTATACCCATGGGTGGTGTTGATATTCTACTAGGGGTTCCAATGGTTACAATCATTGGGAACAATGGATTTTAATTTTCAAGAACTTATCATGAAATTTTCATTGTTAGGAAAGGAATTTGAGTTAAGGGGTATCACATGGAAACCCAGTAAAGTTTTAAGATCTAATGGCATGAAAAAATTATTGAAAAATGGGAATCAAGGTGTAATTGTACAAATATGCTCACTATATTTTCAAACATCTAAGCCATGCATTCCCCTATATCTCTAAGGGATCATTGATAATCATTCCAAATTATTTGAAGATATTCCCAGAGGTATTCTACCCACTCGTGATTGTTGAAGTTACTTCACACACAGCTAGGATTTATTTTTCCTAAGGTTTTTCCTTGTTTATTATTCATAATTAGTCATATATAGTCTCATATATTTTAGGGGAGAATATTCCACTTGGAGAATTTTCTCTCAGTTCACACTTCAGTTTGATTAGTTGAGTTGAGTTTAGATGTTGCATTGGTTTTGTCACCACGCAACATTGGGATCATCACCATGATAATTAGAAATTGCCTTGGTATCATCACCATATTGGCACATTATCCTTGACTCCCTGAGTTAACTCCTCACTACTCTTTGTTCAGTTAGTTAACTGAAGACTAGTTGACTAGTTAAATCAACTAGGTGGTAGTTCACTCTCGTAACTACCCGAGAGACTAGACTAGGTGGAAGTTCACTCCCATAACTGTTGGTGTGTGTCCAAATCACTCTATACCACCACTATAGTGCATCGGTTCACCTACATTTTGCACTCATTGAGATATACAGAGTATATCATGTGTAAACTATTCATTATTCACAACGGTTAATGAGAATTCTTTCATTCATTCTCTCCTTCTTCTTATTTATCCTATTATCTCTTCGAATGTGTGTATAATTGTTTATATATATCTATTCTATGAAGTTTCAACACATTTACATCGTATCAAAGACGACGTACTTCTAAGCAAAAGCTACACCAAAATAATTTGCAGGTACCAAAGATTGAAGACAATGAAAAGATGGATTTCCAAAAGGAATTCATTCTTACACCTTACAACTATTTTGCGTGGAAGGAGAAAATAGCCATACATATCCAAACCAGAGGGTTGTATAGGTTAACCTTGAATATATATACAGAACCGACATCAGCCATAGAAAAATCCAATTACTTAAATCGCAAGGATGAGGCACTCGAAACAATTTGCAGTCTTATTTCTCCCAATCTCTTTTTTCACATATCTTCCTATAAGACTCCCAATGAAGCCTGGAACACCTTGGAAAGTCTCTTTGGAAAATAGGATGAGATGAGGGGACACATGCTGGAGGTGGAGATTCTCACATTGGATCCAAAAATCTTCGAAAATATTCAATATTTCTTTACAAAATTCAAGGATTTACTGTCACAACTCAAATCTTGTGGGGTTTATAAATCGGAGGAGGAGAAATAAATGGTTCTCACCATTCTCTCCAATCTTGGTCCTGAATTCTCTATATTCGTACCCACATTCCATTCTATTAGATTCACCTATGGAGCCACCTAGAAGATGCCTTCTCTTGGGGACTTTATCAAATCCCTGACACAAGAGAAAACCAAGCTCATAAACATGGGCAAAATCAAAGGCCCAAAGGCACATGCACTCAATGTGCAAGATGGAAGCCACAAATATCATAAATCTAAAGATAAAGATAAATAGAAATCTCATGCACATACGAAGAAGGAAGGGTACACAGAACCCTTCATCGATGCCTCTAGATCCAAAGGGGAAAAGGGAATAAAAGGAGAGAAATGCATGTACTGTCACAAAGGATTCCATTTGGAATCCACATGCATGAAAAACAAAATAGATATGATGTTTCAAATACTTCATAAAAACAACCTTGGAGATCGCATCCGCGAGGTTGCCATGAAGAAGAAGCCAAAAGATCCTAATTCCAAGAAAGGAAATTCTAGCCATGACTTGATTGCCATCAACTCCTCTCTCAATGCTTCGATCATAGATTTAGGAGCATCACATCACATGGATTCTTCAAAAGTAGTATATTCTTCTTTGGATTCATGGAAAGGTCCTCCTATTCTAATGGGGGGCAACTGTTCTGTCAAAGTCACGGACAAAGGAAGGATTGAACTCACCGACGGAAGCTTCAAGAATGTGTTGCATGTTCCCAAGATTTTTGTCAACCTTCTCTCTGTATATCAGATGACGAATTCCAGCACCAGAAAGAAATTCATATTCACACCAAACTTTGTGGACATATATGACATGCAAACCAACTCCAGGGTTGCTATCGGTGAGGTAAATCATCAATCTAGATTGTATACATTTTCTTAATTCATTGAACCTAATTCTTCTTCACTGCTTACTCATGATGACGAAAGTACTAGCATATGGCATGAAAGGTTTAGACATTTGAATTTCAGATACATGCAACAACTTAGCAAGAAAATATTGGTTGATGGCCTACCAGACATCCATTTCTCCAAGGGAGTATGTGAGGGATGTGTTCTTGGAAAACACCCTCAAGAGAAATTCGATAAAGGAAAGTCTCAACGAGCTTCCACACCTTTAGATATGATCCACAGTGACCTTATGGATTCTTTTATGCATCCATCCATCATCAAATAAAGGTTTTTTCTCATTGTTTTTATGATTTCTCACGTTTTACTTGGATCTACTTTCTCAGGAAAAAATCTGAGGTCTTTCAACACCTCAAAGATTTCAAAGCCTTGGTTGAGACACAGTCCGGAAAGAAGATCAAATTCCTCCGAACTGATAATGGGGGAGAGTATGTAAATCATGAGATCCATAATATTTTCGATGAGGTAGGGATCCAGTTGCAAGACATAGTTCCTTATACTCCGCAACAAAACGAAGTTGCTGAGCAGAAAAACAGATCTCTAAAGGAGATGGCATCTTGCATGTTGCATGCAAAATCACTACCACAGAGACTATGAGCCGAAGCACTTAATTGTGCAACATACATCTAAAATAGATCTCCTCATAGATATGTCAAGGATAAGACCTCCTACGAGGCTTGGAGCAGCCTCAAACCAGAAGTGACCCACTTTTGCATTTTTGGTTCACGTGCATGGGCCCGGATTCCCTCTGAAAAGAGGATAGAACTTGATCCACAGAGAGTTGAGTGCATTTTTGTTGGATACCCTGACGGTGTGAAGGGATATCGGCTTATTGATATTTCCTCGGACCGGCTAATCATTGAGCGTAGTGTCCAATTCGAGGAAAGTGTCTCACATGTACCACAACAAATGCATGCATACACCTTCACTCTTCCACCTATCTGAGATGATGAGCATGCACATGTCGACTCTTCTTCAGATGAGAGTTTTGATTTAGAGGAATATGATGATTCAGATTCAGATTCTATACAGTCGGATGCAGAGTCAGAGCATCGATATGCAGTTGCAGATCCAGAGCAGAGGCCCAAGTGGGCACATACTACTCTTCAAGCTACAAGGGATCTCGTTGGTGATCCAACCAATACTAGGAGGACTCGATCTGATTTTGAGGATCCTCCTGTTGCACTCACTGCCACTGAACCATTTCCCTCCAAGCATATTTTCTTGGTTCAGTCTTCAAATCCATAGTATTATGGTGAGGCTACTGAAAATCCCTTTTGGGAATCCTCCATGCAAGAGGAGTACAACTCCCTCCTCGAGAACCAGACTTGGGATATGGTTCCCCTTCCTTCTGGGAGGATACTTCTCAGATGCATATGGGTCTATAGGACCAAGAGCATAGAGGATGGACAGATCGACAGATACAAATCTAGGCTTGTCACCAAAGGCTTTCAGCAGGTTCATGGTATTGACTATGATGAGACCTTCACTCCAGTAGAGAAAACAGATTCCATACGATTGGAACTTGCCATTGTGGAAGCCAAGCGATGGGAATTCCATCATATGAACGTGAAGAATGCATTTATTCATGGTGATCTCTCTGAGGAGATATACATGGAGCAGCTCCAGGGATTTATGCAGGACTCATCTTTGGTTTGTCGACTGAAGAAGTCTCTTTATGGCCTCAAGTAGGCTCCGATGGCATGGTATGACAAGATGGAATCCTACATGCTGTCAAAAAACTTTGTAAGTTGTAAATCAGACCCAAATGTCTACATGCTTAGGACAGATGATTCACTTGTACTTTTGGTTCTGTACGTTGATGATTTGTTGATCATCGGCTGCTCAACTTCAGCAATTTTTGCAGTCAAGAGGATTCTGCATGACAAGTTTTTGATGACGGGCATGACTCCACTACACTTCTTCCTTGGAATTGAGATCCGTCAAGATGCATCAGGAATCAACCTGTCTCAGGCCAAGTACGCACGAGATCTCCTTGAGATATTTCACATGATAAACTCCAATTCTACTCCGACTCCTTTCCTATCAGGATTCAAACTTGAGGATGGCGGGGAGACTCCACTGGTTGATATCACACTATACAGACAGCTAGTGGGGATCTTGTTGTATCTCACACACTCCAGACCAGACCTCTCATATGTAGTTGGCATAATTTCCAGGTTCATGCAGGAGTTGCATGAGCTACATTGGAAAGATACAAAGAGTATCCTTTGATACATATAATGCACCATCACCTTTGGGCTTCATTATGCAGTAGACTCTACATTAGATCTCATTGGGTTTACTGATTCCAACTAGGTTGGCGATAACATTGATTACAAGTCCACATCCGATTACTCACTCAGTCTTGGTTTCGGGCCTATCTGTTGGTAGAGCAAGAAGAAAGATTCCATTTCTCTATCTTTAGCTGAGGCAGAGTACAAAGGGGTAGTTAACATAACCATTTAGGCTATGTGGCTACAATGTTTTCTCACTGCATTGGGCATTCAGTTTCATCAGTCGATTGTCATCGAGTGTGACAACGAGAGCACTCTGAAGTTCTATAGAGATCTAGTTCATAGGTAGCGGGTGAAGCACATCGAGATCCACATGCACCACATCTGAGACTTAGTACATGAGGGGATCATCGACTTACATTTCAATCCTTCAGCAGAACAGACAATAGACATTTTCACCAAGACCTTCACTGAGCAGAAATTTCATTCTCTACGAAGTCATCTTGGAGTGAAGGACACAGTTTCCTATAAAANGGGGGGGGGGGGGGGGGGGTTCCCATGAGGTTTTCCCTCTTTAATCACTTTATTTTCACTGTATCTTTTGCATTTGGGTACCTAACATGGCCTTGTTGTTAAGACCCATTCTTTATTTTCACCATAGTGATGTTCAGGGGGAGTGTTGGAGTTACTTCACACACACCTGTGATTTATTTTTCCTAAGTTTTTTCCTTTTTTATTAGTCATAATTATTCATTATATAGTCTCCTATATTTTAGGGGATAATATTCCACATGGAGAATATTCTCTTACATTTCACACTTCAGTTTGACTAGTTGAGTTGAGTTTAGATGTTGCATTGGTTTTTTCACCGTGCAACATTGGGATCATTACCATGATAATTAAAAATTTTCTTGGTATAATCTCTAGAGTGGTGCATTAGCCTTGATTCCCTGAGTTAACTCCTCACTACTCTCTGTTCAGTTAGTTAACTGAAGACTAGTTGACTAGTTAACTCAACTAGGTGGCAGTTCACTCCCGTAACTGCTTGAGAGACTAGACTAGGTGGAATTTCACTCTCGTAACTGATGGTGTCTATATAGATCACTCTATACCACCAATATGGTGTATTGTTTCACCTCCAGTGCACACTCATTGAGCTATACAGAGTATATCATGTGTAAACGATTAATTATTCACAACGGTTAATGATAATTCTTTCATTCTTTCTCTCCTTCTTCTTCTTTCTCCTATTCTCTATGGAAATGTGTGTATCATTTTTTATCTATATCTATTATGTTTAGGTTCAACACATTTATAGTGATCGTGATCATGATATTCACTTAATTCCCAGGATTTTTCCTCCTAACATTTGGCCTTATAGATACCCTTATGCCCAGAAGAGTGAAATTGAGTGTATGGTTGAAGAAATTTTAGAGGCTCACATCATTAGACCTAGCCAAAGTTCTTAATTTGCATTAGTGGTAATGGTACTCGAGAAAAAAGTCCCATGTTGTATGTTTCCATATTATAGAGAACTCAACCAGATCACCATTAAAGATAAGTTTCCCATTCCCATCATTGATAAATTCTTAGATGAACAACATGGAGAAATATACTTCACAAAGTTGGATCTCCATTTAGGGTATCATCATATTAGAATTAAGGAAGAAGATATCCCAAAAGAAACATTCAGAATTCATGAAGGCCATTATGAATTTTTGGTCATGCCTTTTGGCCTCACGAATGCACCTCCCACATTCCAAGTGTTGATGAATTCCATTTTCAATCCCTTCCTTCAAAAATTTGTGTTAGTATTTTTTGATGATATACTAATATATAGAAACTCTTTGGAAGATCATGTTCGACATGTTGACAGGGTTCTACAACCACTAAAGGAGAAACAAATATATTCCAAAACATCCAAATGTTTCTTTGGGGTGAAGGATAGAGTATTTAGGTCATATTGTATATCATGAAGGTGTCAAGTCATTGTAGACCCTAAAAATATTAAAGCCATGATGGATTGGCCAATTCCCAAAACATTGAAGAATCTTAGAGGATTTTTGGGTTTAATAGGTTACTACTGCAAGTTTGTTTGGAATTATGGAAGAATAACAACACCTTTAACTACATTAAATAAGAAGGATGTATTTTCATGGACTCCAGAGTAAACTCAAGACTTTGAAAAAATTAAAGAGGCAATGTGAAAAAATTATGTATTGACCATATCGGACTTCACAAAAACCTTTATTGTGGAATGTGATGCCTCGGGAAGTGGCATTGGTGTTGTTCTAATGCAAGAAGGAAGGACCCTTTTCTTTTGAAAGTTGACCACTCAAGGGAAATGAATTACACAAACCCATTTATGAGAAGAAAATGGTGGAAATACTACCTGCATTGAAGAAATGGATCCCTTACATAATAGGTAGGTACTTCAAGGTCAAAACAAATCATGAGATTCTTAAATACTTCTTGGAAGAAATACTAACTTCATAAGAGAAACAAAAATGGGTGACCAATATGTTGGGTTATGACTTTGAAATCTTCAACAAAAAATGGAAGAAAAATGTTGTGGTAGGTGTACTCTCAAGAAAATGATGAATATGTTGATGCATTTCTCTTTGTTATCTCTATCATCCAACTTGATTGGATACCAGAAGCAAGGGATGAATGGAAGAATGACAAAAAAGTGTGGATTCTCATTCAAAGGTTGCAACAGGATTCTAGTGCATCTGATAAATTTACATAGAAAAATGATTCACTATGCTACAAAGATCATTTATATTTATGTAATAACTCCCAACTCAAACACAAGGTACTTTTAGAGTTTCACACCTCTCTGATAGGAGGGCACAAAGGATTTTTGAAAACCTATCACAAGGTCAAGTGGGAATTGTTTGTGATGGCCTTAAAACTAATGTTCAAAGTTTTGTGGAAGAATGTTTGGTTTACCAAAAACATAAGATGGAAACAATTAACACCCCAAGTCGTTTACAAACATTATCCATTCCAAGTCAGTTGTTGGAGGAGGTTTCCATGGATTTCATCACAAGGTTATCGAAGTATGAAGGAAAGAGTGTCATCATGGTGATTGTTGATAGACTTACCAAGTACACACACTTTTGTGCACTCTCTCATCCTTTCAAATCCAGTACAATTTGTTAAGAACCAAACATCAATATAGCATAGAAAAACCTCAGGAAAAGTACTCAATGCCTTGAAAAAGAGATAATTTCAAATAATAAGCCTCTTCGAGGGGGCAACCTCCTTTTACCCCACTTAAATGTTCAAGTACAAGATG
>ML779464.1:888604-916409 GCA_009831015.1 Picea engelmannii
TGAAAATGTCTCCTTGGTATATATAGGAGACTAGGAGGTATAATTACAACTAATGGCCTAAAGCCGACATAAATAAAATAACATTACTAATCTAATATGCCCCAATTAAGGGGTAATGGGCCAATATTAGGGCTTAACACAATTTCTACCACATTCATGGAGATAGTTCAAAATCTACATGGAAGCCCAAAGATTATTGTAAGTGACAGAGATCCCATCTTCATTGTGTTGGATTACTGAGAGGGGGGATGAATCAATAATAGCGTAATTACAATCCTTTTTCTCCAAATAATCCAAGTTTTATATCAATGTTGAATTATTATCCAATAATGAGCAATAAGAAATTAACAATCACACACATACACAGTACACAAGTGTTTTATGTGGAAACCCAAATTGGGAGAAAACTATGGAATGCTTTATCTTATATGTATTGAAGAATTACATTCATCGGAAGCACCAACTTCCTTTGTTTTCCAGCTACAACTAGAACGAGGCTTCAACCCCCTATTTTCTTAGGCTACAACCTGAGGGAATATCCAACTCCCCAATTCTATGGCTACAACCAAAAGGAGGCTACAACCCCCTATGTTCTCCAACTACAACTAGAAGGTGGCTACAACCACCTGTCCTTGCCCCGTCCAATCGCCCTGAAGTAGAAGTAGAATGATGAAACCATTGTCACACTATCACTGTGAGATATACCATTATAAACATGTACCAATAAACCTGAACCATGCATCAACCATGAATCAACCTATACCTCAACCTGTAATCAACTTGTACCATAAACAAGTGCATCAACCATGCACCAACCTATACCAAACAATCTGTAATCAACTTGTACCATAAACAAGTGCAACCAACCATGTACCAAGTATGTACCAATCATGTTTCAAGTACTCATCAACTATGATCCATCAATATGTACCAACATCATCAACTATACACCTCATGTATGTGCCAACTCATCAACTACTTCTCTCAACCATGTACACAACTTGTACCTCAACCAAAATCCCTCATCAATTTCATCATCCAAATATAGTTTGTAACTATGAAATAGACCTAGTGTATATGATCACATACCTGCAAACCTTCTTTAACTTTAACAACAAGAGACTAGCATTTTCATCAAATGTTTCTTTAGTCTCACAAGACTAGTTTTGGATTAGTCAACAACCCTAACTTGAAATAATCATAACTTTGTACCTTTAATGAATAAAGATGTGAAACTTATACACAATTTTACTCAATGTGTTTTATGCAATTCCTCCAAGTGTCACTACTTGGAACCTCTCATAAAAGGATTTATGGGGAAAATGGCACACATTGCTAAATTCTGGCTTATTTTAGAGAGCGACCTTGTAGAGCATGCCCCACACATAATGCTTTTTGAATTGATCTGAAAATGTTACACAGCATACTAAAACATTTACACTAACCAAAACATTTGGTCTTACTGAATTTTGATCTGTTATGAATAATTTATGATGTTTTTACCCAAAACACTTGTTTTTTACTAGTTTCAGGACTAGCCACAAACCCTATTTTCCACGGAGTGTAACTCCAAAACTAAAACGACCCACCAGATGAATTTTTTACCACATATTCTTGGATATGTTTCCTCATTGGCATAGAAATTTCATGGTCTGAATCATTCTATAAAAAAATGTTATTTTGAAAATGGTGAGATGACCTGAAAAACACATACCTTAGAAAGCATCATCAAAAGAATTTATCCTTCCTTGAATTCCAGCCTTCTTTTCTTCAATTTCCTCAGAAATTAAGTTTAGATATCCTTTGGTTACCTCAGAAACCTCTAGTTATTCAATATTCTCAAATGTTTATTAAATGAGAGAGCCTTGCCTCTTATTTATACTCTCCAAGTAGCTTCATTAAAAACATCTTCTAGGTCACTTTTCCCACTTTCCTTATTTTAGGGTTAACCCACTTCTAATTTCTCCATTAAATTTATTATTGAATTAATTTATTTTGTATTCATTTTTAATTATAGTACACTCATCACTTCACTTTATTATTTACCTTTTAAAATCTCTTAAACCACTTTGACTACTTTGACCTTTTGGGGCTTCTAGATGACATATGAGGGTCCTCCAACTTCATAATGCCATAACTCTCAAACCGTGAGGAGTTATGTGGCGTTCCACATACCACTAGAAATGGAATGACATGTACTATCCATATAGAATAGTATTACTTGAAAATATATCAAAACTCATACCATTACCCATCAAACATACTTGGGTCCATTACCCAAACTTGGGTTCTCCAACTTCTCATGGCCATAACTCTCTAACTGTGAGGAGTTATGTGACGTTCCACATAACACCGGAAATGGAATGACAATAACTAACCATCTAAGATAGTTTCACTGAAAAATTCACTGGTTTTCATCTCATTATTCGACAAATAATCATGGGTTCTCTAACCATACTTGTAGGATAACTCAATCTGCAAAGCATCTTCCTGTGAGGGATTTCACCATAAGGGGACCACTTTGGAGTTCTTCCATTTCTACTTATTATCAACCATGGAAAGACAATAATGAGTCATCTTTACTTCAAACAACATTGGGTCCATTACCCAACCTTTGTGCTTTGGGGATTTCTTCAAGGGTTGACATCAATGACAACCAACCTTAATCAATAATCTCCCCCTTTGGCATTGATGGCAACACTCTGATGCAATACTGAAATCATATCACTCATGCTCCCCCTGTAACCATGCCTCTGTCCTCTACCTCTGTCCTCTGCATCTGATAAATCTCTCCCCCTTTTTCATCGATGGAAAAGGTATCTTTCCATCTGGGGTTGCTCCCCCTGACTGAACTGTCCTCTTATGGTGATTCCTCGTGTAAATATAAGACATATAAGATAAGTGTTCAAAAATAATTCATTTTGGAGTAGAAATAACTCCAAGTCTCTGACGAATATATTCAAAGGATTCCCATGGAAGTGGTTTTGTGAATATGTATGCCACTTGTTCTTTTGTGCCCACATACTCAACTCCGATGTTATTTTCTGCAACTTGCTCCCATAGAAAGTGATACTTTATTGAAATGTGATTCATCTTGGAGTGCATCAATGGGTTCTTTGAGATACTGATGGCACCTGTATTGTCACAATAGATTGGAATGGGCTCATCATACTCAACCTATATATTTGTCAGAGTTTTTTTCATCCAAAGAACCTCTGTACAACATGATGTTATTGCAATATACTCTTCCTCAATTGTAGATAAAGATACTGATGATTGTTTCTTGCTTAGACATGATACTAAACATTCACCCAAGTAGAATGTTTCTCCACTGGTGCTTCGTCGGTCATCAATACAACCTACCCAATCTGCATTTGTGTAGGGAATAAGTGATAGATCCTTTCCTTTTGGATACCATAATCCAAACCCTTATGTTCCTTTGAGATATCTTAAAATCCTCTTCACTACTAACACATGTGAATCATTTGGTGCTTCTTGAAATCATGCCACCTGTCCAACTACTTGCATTACATCTGGTTTGGATGTTGTCACTTATATTAGGCTTCCAATCATTGACTATATTAGGCTTCCAATCATTGACCTTTATTGCCTCTGATCTGTAGACTTTGAACCATCATTTTTGTTCAACTTACAACTGGTTTGCATGGGAGTGATAACTAGTTTGCAATATTCCATTCCAATCCTCTTTAGCATTTCTCTGATATACTTGGTTTGAGAAATAAAGATTCATTGGTTGATTTGATGTATCTGAAGTCCCAAAAAGAAGGATAGTTCTACAAGTAATGGAATTTCAAATTCATTCTTCATATCTTTTGCAAATTTCTGGCTTAATCTGTCATCATCACTACCAAAAATAATATCATCAACATAAACTTCAATTAATAAAATATTACCTTTACTTACCTTGATGTAGAGGTTGTTGTCTGCACTTCCTTTTCTGAACCCTGCCTACTGTAGATACTTATCCAGTCTAGAGTACCATGCTCTAGGAGCCTTTTTTATACCTTACAAGGCCTTCTTTAATTTACACACATAATATGCATTCTCTGACAACTGAAATCCTTATGGTTGTTCAATGTAGACTTCTTCTTCAAGTTCCCCATTCAAAAAAGAATATTTTATGTCCATCTGATATACTTTAACATTTTTGGAGCATGCATAAGCTAAAAGAAACTGGATTGCTTCCATTCTGGAAACTGGGGCAAATGTCTCTTCAAAGTCGATTCCTTCAATATGTGCATATCCTTTATATACCAATCTATCTTTGTTCCTTGTAACTTGTCCATCTTCATTTAATTTATTCCTGAAAACCCATTTTGTGTCGATCACATTCTTATTCTTTGGTCTTGGAACCAGTTCCCAAGTGTCATTTTTCTCTATTTGATCCAATTCTTCATTCATGGCCTTATTCCAAAATTCATCCTTGTTGGCTTCTTGAAAATAGTTTGGTTCAATTGTAGATAAGAGTGCTAGGTGTATTTGTTCTGGTGAATGGATTTTTCTTCTAGTCTCAACTCTTGCATCTTTGTTTCCAATAATCTGATCTGAGGGATGATTCTTTTGTACTCGTTTGCTAGGTTTATTTGGAGATACTTGTTGAACTTTCTCTTCTATTTCTGTCGGATTCTCTTCATCTTCCTCTTCTACTTCATCTTCTGCTTCTTCTTCTTCGAAAAATTGTTCCATAGATTTGTTTTCTTCTTCCTTTGATTATGGTCTGTCTGTTTCATCAATTGTTATGTTAATGCTTTCCACAACTTTGTTCAATATTAGATTGTAATACTTGTATGTTTTCCTTGTACTTGAGTAACCAACAAGTACTCCTTTGTCCACATGAGAGTCAAACTTTCTCATTCTACCATATTCTCTTTTGATGTAGCATTTTCTTCCAAAAACTATGAAGTGCTTCACATTTTCTAGTCTTCCTTTCCATAGATCGTAAGGAGTTTTATCAGTGTTGTTTATGAGCATTACTTTGTTTTGAATGTGAAATGTTGTATGCACAGCATGTGTCCAAAATATATCTATCAATTTGGAATCCATTATCATTGTTCGATCCATTTCCTGTACTGTCATGTTCTTTCTTTCAACAACTCCATTCTGTTGAGGTGCCTTAGCAATGGAGAATTGCCTTTTTATTCCATGACTGCTGCAGTAGTCCATAAATTCCTTGGAAGTGAACTCTCCTCCATTATCATATCTCAAGCATTTCATTCTTGAATCCATCTCATTTTCAACCATTTCCTTGTAGATCTTGAAGTTTTCAAAATCTTATGAATTGTTCTTGAGAAAGCAAACTGCAGTCATTCTTGTATAATCATCAAGTAATAACATAAAGTATTTCTCACCTTTTAAGCCCTTTGTTGTAGTTGGTCCAACTAGATTAGTATGCACAATTTCCAGTGGCCTTGTTGTTGAATATTCCTTTGATTTGAACCTGGTCTTTGTTTTCTTTCCTTGTTGACAATGCTTGCATAAAGTGTTGGTTGGTTTCGTGTTCTGGGGAATTTCGCTAGATACTTCTCTTTTGCTGACTTTGACAAGGTTATCAAATGCATGTGACCCATTCTTATGTGCCATAGACAACTTTCATATTCCTTTCCTAAACAACACTTTTCATTTCCAATTTCACTTAACACATATATGTTGTTTGAAGTTCTTGCAGTTGTACCGACCAATTTATGTTATGAGGGAAAAACTCTCTATGGCCAAGGGTAAACCACAACAGACAGATATGACTACATAAATCAACTCAATTCCATTGTATGTTATATAAACTAATGTGTAAGATAAGAAATATGCCTACCTCAATCCAATGTTTGATGATGTTCCATTGTTGAACACTTCAACCCAAAGCTTTATACCTGCAATAAGTTCTTAAAAAACAAGCAAAGCAAGTATATAGTGATAATGTAAAGGGGTCATCACATCAGATAGCATAATCCATTAATAAACATTACAAACATGCCCATGGGTAATAATCATATATTTTCATGATACCAATAGGACAGGAAAGGAGTATTTCTATGAATAATTGATCAACAAAAGTGTCAACATTACAGTCTTTTGTGTCAGCACGGTTCGAAACCAAGGAACCAAGTTCCTTCCAACTAGGTCTCCACCACTTCAATCCTCCACCAAAGGCAATCTCAAAAGAGAGAGAGAATGAGGTTCTCTCAACAATAGGGAAAGAGCTTCGGGGTTGAATACTATGTTCAGACTTGAGGGAAAAAGGGATGCAGACTCAATATGAAGTAATTTCTCCAGAGTAACTTTGCTCAAAAGTTGAATGCTTTCTCCTATTTTCCATAGCTTGAAATTGTTCTTTTATAGACTTCAAAATGCATCTGAAGGGCCGAGTCAGAACGTTTCCAGTATATGGAAGGCCAAGGATTAGAGATCTCTTGTCGTGACATGGAAACCCAACTCCATTTTTGTATTTTCTGGCACAAATACCGAAGTACACGGGATGTAGTGGAGTAGCCTGTGTATATGCTTGTTGTATAGCTGATAGGGTGCGTATATGTGGAAAAATGTTTATTTTTAGCTCTGAATTTGTCAAAAAGGGATGATAAGTCTGCATAGGGAAAAATGAAAAAGGCCCTCTGTGCAAGATAGCAATGGTGAGGCAAAGCTTGCTATAACACACATATATGTTGTTTGAAGTTCTTGCAGTTGTACCGACCAATTTCCCTGAACCTTCTCTTCTTATCTCACACTTTTCTTAATCGAACGTAACTTTATGACCTTGGCCACACATTTGACTCACACTTAGAAGATTATGTTTCATATCTTCTACTAGTAGAACATTTTGTGCCTTTTTATTCTTGTTCCCAATTTCGACTGTGCCTTCTCCAATGATTTTGGCTGAATTATCGTTTCCGAAGGAGACTGATCCATTTCTTTCCTTTCACAATGTAGGAAATTTGTCTCTATCACCTGTCATGTGTTTTTAACACCCACTGTCAACATACCAACCGTGTTTCTTTTGCTTAGCTTGTAGAGAAACTATGCATTCTTCATTTCTATATTGATCTTGCTTTCTTATCCATGTTGTTTTATGATGTTCTTGTCTGTGACTATTGTTATTCTATTGAGGTTCTTTAGGAGGGACTGTCATTCTACAATTTTTGGCCACATGTCCAAAATTGTTACATTTGTAACATTCCACTTCAGTGCTCAAAGATTCAAACATGTTGTAACTTATTCTTTGTGTTTCACTAGGTCTTCTTGAGTAACCCCTTTGTGTTTGACTCTCAAAGTTGTTTTTGTTGTTGTTGTTAGCTTTGCAATTCACATCTTTATGTCCAAAATTATTACATACATAACATAAACCAAAAAATATAGTTTGATACCTGGGAGTTGAAGATCTTCTGAAAGAAGGTTCTCTTATGAATCCTTCTTCTTCTTGAGGCCTATTTGTTTGTCATTGATTCTAAAATCTAAATCTTCTCGGTGGAGGAGTGTCCTTGTAATCTTCCTTGTACATCTTCCTATCCCCTTTGATTGTTTTTGCATAGCTTTTTGGATTTGTTTCTTGCTCTGTTGTTTTGGATCTTGATCCCTTTTCTGTCTGATTGTATCCAAGTCCAGACTTCTCAAGATGAGATTTTTGACTGCTAATAATGTCATCTAGAACTTTTGAGCTATTCTGCATATTTTTCTTTTGAATATCCTTTCTTAGTGTGACAATCTTTGCTTCCAAGTTTCCAATGATCTTGTCCTTTTCTTTTAGTTGTTCTTTGCATGCTTCTTCAATTCTTTTATCTTCTTCTATTTGAACCTTCAATCTTGTGATCATTTGTTCCAGTTCTCGAGTGTCCTTTTTCTTGTCTAGTTCTGCTTGTAGTTTCTTGTTTTTCTTGTTTTCTCTTCTGATAACTTCTATGACACACATTAATTATTCTCGATAGTCAACTTCTGCCTCTTCAATTTCGTCTTTGAATTCTTCATATCCTTATTCGGATTCTTCATATTATTCTTTGGAGTATTCTTTGTCAGAATCGTTTACTGCCATGAATATAACTCTTCCTGTCTCACTGTCACTGATTTCACCTTCATTTGATGAGTAGATGTCTTCTTTCATGCATAAGATTTTCTTGAAATTTTTATTTGTAGTTCTTTTTCCTTTATATGTGTGTTTTCCTTTTGATTAACCTTCATCATTTCTCTTTTTCTTATGAGGACATTTGTTAGCAAAATGACCAATACCATCACAATTGAAACAAATTAAAAGAATCTTACCTATATACCTACCATTGGTTCCCTTGTTCAGTCTTTTGACGAAGTTGGCCACTTCTTCATCATCTTTCGAGATGTCATTTCTGCTGCTATATTCTTCTTGTTCCTTTTTCTTTTTCTTTGATCTTTTGGATGCTTTGAAGGATCCTTCTTTTACATCTGGATTTTCCTGTTTAGTTCTCATTTCATATGCTGTGAATATTCCATGCAGTTCGTCCATGCTTATTGAGTTCAAATCTGATCTTTCTTCTAGTGTTGATATTTTAGGGTTCAATCTCATAGGAAGAGATCTTAGTACCTTTTGAACAATTACATATTCTTCAATTTCTTATCCCAATCTTATTATTGCATTCACTGTTTCATCAATTCTTAAGAAGTAGGCTGCAATATTCTCATCTTCCTTCATTTTTAGTTGTTCAAACTGACCTTTGTAAGTTTGAAGTTTTGTTGCTTTGACTTTTGTATCTCCTTCATACATATTTCAAAGCTTGTCCCAAAACTCTTTGGCAGATTTACAATGTGCAACTTTGATGAATATTGTTTCACTGAGACCATTCAAAAGTGCATTTGTAGCTTTGGAATTATTCTGACCAAGTTTCACTACTTTTTCATTTGTTGGTGGAACTGTTGGTACTATGTATCCATCTACAATTGATTGCCAAATTTCAAACCCCTATGCTTGTATATATTTATTCATCCTTATGCTCCAAAAAGCATACTTTTGTCCATCAAAGTGTGGTATTCCATTTTTATATGAGTTGGTACTCTCCATGATCTACCTTTTAGTGGTTAAACTGATTTTTGAAGGATCCTACTCTGATACCAATTGTTGGATTACTGAGAGGGGGGGTGAATCAGTAATAGCGTAATTATAATCATTTTTCTCCAAATAATCCAAGTGTTATATCAATGTATAATTATTATCCAATAATGAGCAATAAGAAATGAAAAATCACACACATACACAGTACATCAATGTTTTACATGGAAACCCAAATTGGGAGAAAACCACGAAATGCTTTATCTTATATGTATTGAAGAATTACATTCATTGGAAGCACCAACTTCCTTTTTTTTCCAGATGCAACTGGAAGGAGGCTCCAACCCCTAGTTTCTCAGGCTACAACCTAAGGGAAGCTCCAACTCCCCAATTCTTTGGCTACAACAAGAAGAAGGCTACAACCCCCTATGTTCTTAGGCTACAACCGGAAGGTGGCTACAACCACCTGTCCTTGCCCCGTCCAACCGCCCTTAAGTAGAAGTAGAATGATGAAACCACTTTCACACTATCACTGTGATATATACCACTGTAAACATGTACCAATAAACCTAAACCATGCATCAACCATGCATCAACCTATACCTCAACCTGTACCATAAAAAAGCAAAACCAACCATGTACCAATTATGTGTCAAGTACTCATCAACTATGACTCATCAATATGTACCAACATCATCAACTATACACCTCATGTATGTGCCAACTCATCAACTACTTCTCTCAACCATGTACCCAACTTGTACCTCAACCAAAACCCTCATCATTTTCATCATCCAAATATGATTTGTAACTCTGTAATAGACCTGGTGTATATGATCACATACCTACAAACCATCCTTAACTTTAACAACAAGAGACTAGAATTTTCATCAAACGTTTCTTTAGTCTCACAAGACTAGTTTTGGATTAGTCAACAACCCTAACTTGAAATAATCATAACTTTGTACCTATAATGAATAAATATATGAAACTGATATACAGTGTTATTCAGTATGTTCTATGCAATTCTTCGAGGCTTCACTACTTAGAACCTCTCAGAAAAGGAGTTATGGAAAAAATGGCACACCTTGCTGAATTATGGCTTATTCTAGAGAGTGACCTTGTAGAGCATGTTCCGCACGGAATATTTTTTGAATTTCTCTGAAAATGTTACACAGCATAATAAAAACTGTACTCTAACCAACACATTTTGTCTTACTCAATTTTGATCTGTTATGAATACGTTATGACGTTTTTACTCAAAACACTTGTTTTTGACTAGTTTAAGGACTAGCCACAAACCCTATTTTCCACGGAGTGTAACTCCAAAAATATAAATACCCACAAGCTGAATTTGTTACCAAAGATACTTGGATATGGTTCCTCAATGGAATAGCAATTTCACAGTCTGAATCATTCTAGAAAAAACATTATTGTGAAAATGGTGAGATGACCTAAAAAAAACATACCTTTGAAAGCATCATCAAAAGAATTTATCCTTCCTTGAATTATGGCCTTCTTTTTTTCATTTTCCTCATAAATTCAGCTTATATATCCTTTGGTTACCTCAAAAACCTATAGGTATTCAATATTCTCAAGTGTTTCTTAAATGAGAGAGCCTTGCCTCTTATTTATACTCTCCAAGTAGCTTCCTTAAAAACATTTTCTAGGTCACTTTGCCGACTTTCCTTATTTTAGGGTTAACCCACTTCTAATTTCTACATTTAATTTATTATTGAATTAATTTATTTTGTATTCACTTTGAATTATAGTACACTCATTACTTCACTTTATTATTTACCTTTTAAAATCTCTTAAACCACTTTGATTACTTTGACCTTTTGGGGCTTCTAGATGACATATGAGGGTCCTCCAACTTTGTAAGGCCATAACTCTCAAACCGTGAAGAGTTATGTGACATTCCACATACCACCAGAAATGGAATGACATGTACTATCCATATAAAATAATATTACCTAAAAATATATCAAAACTCATACTATTATCCATCAAACAATCTTGGGTCCATTACCCAAACCTGGGTTCTCCAACTTCTCATGGCCATAACTCTCTAACTGTGAGGACTTATGTGACGTTACACATACCACCGGAAATGGCATGACAAGCACTATCCATCTAGGATAGTTTTGTTGAAAAATTCATTGGCGTTCATCTCATTATTCCACAAATAAGCATGGTTTCTCTAACCATACTTCTAGGATAACTTAATCCGCAAAGTGTCTTCCCATGAGGGATTTCACCATAAGGGGACCACTTTGGAGTTCATCCATTTCTACTTATTATCAATCGTGACAAGACAGTAACGAGTCATCTTTACATCAAACTATATTGGGTCCATTACCCAACCTTTGTGCTACAAGGCTTTCTTCAAGGGTTGACATCAATGACAACCAACCTTAATCAACACACTGGACATTTTTGGAAAACAATATTTTATTTTTGGGGTACTCAATTGGATCATATCTCATCTTATCATCCTCAATATTATGGATAAAGTGAGATAGTGAAAAAATGTCTGGAAGGCTACCTTCGTTTGTTTTTCTATAATAAACAAACACAACGGTTCAAGTGGTTACCCTTGGAAGAATGGTTGTATAATACTTCATTTCATACTGCAACAAAAATGACACCATTTAGGGCGCTTTATGGATATCACCCACCATCTATCACTTCTTATATAAAATAAAAATCTAAGGTTCAAGTAGTGGAAGATCACATAGAGCATCGAGAACAAGTTCTCCAAATCTTAAAGGGAAACCTAACCATGGAACATAATCACATGAAACAACAAGAAGATCAACATCGTAGTGGAAGAAGTTTTGAAGTAGGGGATAGGGGATTGGGTATTTTTAAGACTACAAAAATACAAATAGATGTCCCTCAAAAAAGCTAAGAAGGAATATAAATTATCACTGAAGTACTATGGCCCTTATAAGGTGTTGCAAAAGATTGGTACTATGGCATACAAATTGGAGTTTCCTGCATATTTACGAGTATGCCCAGTATTCCATGTTTCATTCTTAAAGAAGGTTATAGGTGACAAGATCCTAGTTAAAACTATAGTGCCAAAACTTGACAAGGAAGAAAAAATCATATTGAAGCCCGAATCTATCACTGCCATAAGAATTTGCCAGTTAAGGAATAAATCAATTTCGGAGTATCTCATTAAGTGGAAGAAACTACCCGCTGAAGATTCCACGTGGGAATATGAGTATTTTATACAAAAGCATCCATAACTACTCAAGCATTGAGGAAAACAATTTTTTGAAGGGGAGGGGCATGTTAAGCCCTAATTTGTGGCACATTACCCCTTAATTGGGGCATATTACATTAGTATTGTTATTTTATTTATGTTTCCTTGGGTCCATTAGTTGTAATTGTATCTCGTAGTCTCCTATATATACCAAGGAGACCTTTTCATTTGGAATCATCTTGCATTTGTGAATTCATGTAATGTATAAGGAGGTTTCCCCCTTGAAGAGGCTTATTATCTGAATTTATCTCTTTGTCAAGGCGTGGAGTACTTATTCTGAGTTTTTTTTTCTATTTTGATAGTTGGTTCTTAACACTTTTTCCCATTGTAGCTTCAGACGATATTATTATCTCTGATTCAATAAAGAGCAGAAGGCATTTCAGGATCATAAATGTTTGCAACTGTGTAGGGGACTATTCTACATGTGTTGTTGTTGTTACATGTATAGGGGACTATTTTTGTGACATAATTATCTTATATGAACTATTTATGTACATATTCTTTAAGATAATTATGAATTTATGATTTCTAATGAACACAAGGATAATGTCACAAGTTTAGTATGCAACTATTTGTGATTCGACCTGTAGCTTTATTGTTCTAATATATTATTGATTGATATGCACTATTTTTGTAGTCTATAATACCATTCTATGTTGTGTCTATCTATTATAATTGCTCCTACATGATAGTTTAGAAATGGTTAGATCATATCGTTTTCATTCACTTTAGTTAGATTAGAGTTAGAATTAATTAGAATTCTTTGGGGGACAATTCATTGTATTTCCATGTTTATTTTAATTCGTAGTGGCAACCATGTTCACATACTGGTCAAAACTTTCCATACCAAATGAGTGTGAGTCTAATTAAGACTTGCTATTAGTCATTTTCTCTTACCTGCTTGACAAGCCATTTGAATCGGTCCATAGGAAGTCGATGATTCACAATTATTGGAAATATCTTTGAATTTTCTCAATCA
This sequence comes from Picea engelmannii, assembly GCA_009831015.1. Classification (NCBI taxonomy): domain Eukaryota; kingdom Viridiplantae; phylum Streptophyta; class Pinopsida; order Pinales; family Pinaceae; genus Picea; species Picea engelmannii. Next base: position 901,880 of record ML779464.1, read on the forward strand.
CATCCTCTTATTTTCTGGAATTTATTTTGGTGTTTCTACTATTAATTGGGAAACATGGATCCTACCAACATGTTCTTTGCTTCTCCAACTTTCCAACAAGCCACCTCACACCAAATTTGACCACCCAAAACTTGAGATATGATTCACGAAACAATTTACAGTCCACCTCCAATAAAATTTGTGCCTCCCTATTTCATAAAATTTTCACATATTTATGTTGTTGTTCTAGTTCAAATTATTCTTCTAACATTTTTTTGTCTTTGTTATCTTTCCAACGAGATCTCCCATGACTGATTTGGCCTCCTTAAACATGAGTTATGGCATACTGAAGTTAACACAAAATAGTTGTTGATTTCATCATGTGATTAATATACACCACTTATCTTATATTCCTAAATAATTATCCCACATTCATTGAGGGATATGAGTTTAAGAATTTAATATTTTTTTCCCAGCCCTTAGTATCTTTTGTGTGGATTTACGATAGGCGTAGAACCTTAAGCCCATGATAAAGTTGTGATCTGAAATCCAAAGGGAAAATAAAATAAATAAATAAATATGTGCACACAAAGTCTGATTTTATTTTTTTCAATTAAAATAACCCAAATCAAACCATAAGATAATGGTCCTAAGTTTGTGGGAAGGTTAAATCCCAATGTATTGTGGTAAAATATTCATGGTGAAATCCTCGCGGGGTAAAGAATCATATCCTAAGGTGAACTCGGGCATGGGAAATTCCTAAGGTGAGAGCCCATAACATAATAAAATAATATGGATTAAAAAAATAATCAAGTAACATACTCCAAAGCTTCATGTACGACGGTGTTGCGGGTTGGTGAGAATTGGTGAGATTCTGCAAGGCATGCGGGAGAAACTATGAGCAAGGTAAAATGGTGTTCAATGGTATAATCCCGCATGAGAAATTCCCGCAAGGCATGCATGAAGGTGAGAGTTCGATAGGTTCATGGGTTTGTAGGTTGCGTGCTAAATAGTAAGCAAGGTAAAAATGATATCTCAATTATGAATCCTGCACAGGAAGTCCAGAAAATAAAAAAATATATATATAATTTAAGAAATGATAAAATAAAATATAAGTGAAATAAAATTATAAATAAAAATTCGAAAAGTTAAAATAATCAAAATAAAATATCTCGACTTAAAAATAAATAATAAAATACATATTTTGGGACTTTGGGATTATGATAAATTAAAAAAACAAAAACCAAAATTAATAATTAAATTAAAAAAACAAAAACCAAAATTAAAAAAAAATAACAAATATTAACATCTCAAAAATAAATATTGATAAAATATAAACTTAGGGATTTAAAAAAAAAAAAGCATGATACGTAAGTCAATCCCTAATTGTAAAACGTAATTTCTGTGTAACTTAATTTCTCTGTGTAATTCCTTAAAGTAATTTCTAGAATAATATAATAAAAATATATCCCATGATGTATGGTGATATAGTTTCAACTGGTAAGGTACCAGATGTATTATAATAAGTAGAAACAAAAATATTATAGAAAATACCATCCGAACAACAAAATATAGAGAATAAAAAAGAAACAAAAATATTATAAAAAATACTATCCGAACAACAAAATATAGAGAATAAAAACACTAACAATGATACATTTACTGATAAAAATATAAGTTCACTTGTCTCTTTGAGGAGTAAACCTCAAGAAAAGAAACTATCTATTACAATAATTCAAGACAAGACTTTCTCATGCCTTCTACTTCTATTTACACTAATTCTACCATATAAAGAACATTCTAGAGAAATATATTTCTGGAAGTGGAAACTTCTATTAAGTCTTCCTACATTAGAATTGTTCACATTATTAAATAGGCCTTATTAACTAATGGCAACGTTTATGACATGGAAAATATATTATTCTACCTATGTGAGGGGTTAGGAAGGTTAGGTCCCTAACATGCCATAACCCTTGGAAAACAACCTTGTCCTCAAGGCTTGAGATAAAGAAATTGTTGCAGAATGATAGTTGGCTCCCAGGTGGCATATTCTAGAGGTGTATCCTTCCACTGAACTAACACTTTCATAATGGCTCATTGATGGAGATTATTCTCGTGCTGATCCAAGGCGGTTTGTGGTTGCAACCAAATGGAACCTTCTTCATCCAACTCAAGGAGACTGGTTTGATTCTGGCACTTAGTTCCAATCACTTTATTTAAGCATGAGACATGAAAAACAAGATGGATCTTAGAGTGACTGGGAAGATCTAACTAGTAGGACTTGGATCCCACTCGCTTGAGAGTGGTATAAAGACCATAAAAATTGGGGGTGAGTTTCTAACAATGTTCATCTTTGAGTGAAGTTTTCTTATAAGGTTGTAGATGAAGAAACCCCTAGTCCCCTTCAGCAAGTTGACATTCAAAATGACCTTGAACTGCTTGTTTCTTCATGCGATTTTGATCTGAACCAAATTTTCTTTGAGGTTATAAAAACTGGTTGCACAGACTATAATATTGTTTTCAACCTCTAAAACCTTAGACACACCTAATAAGCATGAGATAATCAACAATTTATTTTGTCCATAGACTGCTTCAAAGGGATTTGTGCAAGTGGAAGTATGGTAAGATGTGATGTACTACTATTTAACTAGGGGTAACCACTAAGCCCATTGATTTTTTCTTTCATATGAAAAACACCGCAAATATGTTTCCAAACGCTTGTTGAAAACTTTAGTTTGTCCATCAATCTGAGGATGATAGGCAATGATGAGATGTAATTGGTACCCCTGGCGCTAGAACATTTCTTTCCAAAAATTTCTAGTGAACTATGGATAACGGACTGAAACAATATAAAGAGGCATTCCATGGAGTTTGAATATATTATCCACAAAAATTTGAGCCAGTATGGATGCATTGAATGGGTGTTGAAGAGAACAAAAATGAGCATATTTGGAAAGATGATCTACTATCTCCATGATGAATGACTTATTTCCTAATTTAGGTAAGCCAACAATGAAATCCATAGAAATATCCCTCTAAATAGTAGGTGGAATCGAAAGTAGTTGGATTGTGTCTATAGATTTGATTATTTATCCCATATTGCATAGACATGCATCACATTCAACCAAAAAAGTGCAGATGTCATGTTTCATGTTATCCCCCCAAAAATAATGTTTGATCCATTCATAGGTTTTGGTAAACTCATAATACCCAACTGCAGGTGATGCGTGAAACTTAGAGAGCACCTTGGATTTAAGGTTTGAATGTTTTCTTAAATACAGATGAAATTTATAGAGAAGCTCTTCATTCTCCCAAGAGTACCCTAGAAAATATCGACGATCTTGTTGCAATTTTTGAATCAGGCTAGAAATTTTAAGGTCTTGCAACCATTCCTAGAAATGACCTTAAGATACTCTGATACAATGAATGAGAGAGAGATGAGGGAACCTTCTTCTTAATATTTCCTTGAAAGAGCATCAACAACCAAATTTTATTTTCCCTTATTGTATATGATCTCATAATCATATCCAAACAACTTTGTCGCTCATTTTTATTGCTTTGGGGATGGAATTCTTTGTTCCATAAAATCTTTCAGGCTATGATGATCGGTTTTAATTTAGAAGAATTTCCCCAATAGATAAGGACATCAAAGATCCACTACATGTAGAATATACAACATTTCCTTTTCATAGGTTGATTGACCCAAATTTCTCTTGGATAGTTATTTTTTAGTGAAATCCAAAGGTCAACCATGTTTCCTTAGGACTACCCCAATTCCTTTCCCTGACACATCACATTCCAGGAAAATGTCTTGGTCAAGTCTTATAGTGTAAGGATAGGAGTTTTGCACATATAATTTGTGAAGGCTTTGAAGGATTGATTAGTTGTTCGATTCCAATTGAAAGCATTCTTTTTAAGAAGAGGAGTGAGAGGAGCTACAGTTTTTCCATAATTCTGAAAAAACTTGTGATAATATAATGTTAAACCACGAAGACCATGCAAGATTTTAATATTTTTAGGGATAGGCCAATCCTTCATAGCTTCAATTTTCTTAGGGTCCACCCATACACCATCCTTGCCTAGAATATGACTGAGGTACTCAACTTCAGAAGCTCTAAAACCACATTTAGACTATTTGACAAAACGTTGGTCTTGAGATAGTAGATGGAGATCTTGATCCACATGGGAAAAATGGACTTGCCAAGTTTTACTATAGATGTGAATATCATCAAAGAAATAAAAGAAAACTTGATGGTGGAAGAGATGGAAAACATGATTCGTGAGACTTTGAAAAGTGGAGGGAGAATTACACAGGCCAAAGGATGTGAAAAAGAACTCATAGTTACCCTCATGTGTTTGAAATTGAGTATTGGAAGTGCATTATTCCTTTATACATATCTGGTGGCAGCCAAAATGGAGATCAAGTTTGGTAAAATATCGAGCACTACCCAATTCATCCAAAAGGTCATCAATGACAAGGATGGAAAATTTGTCCATTATTGTGATTTTGTTGAGGGAACAAAAATTAGGACACATGTGCCAAGTGACTTATTTATTGAGTACCATGATGACTGGAGAATAATAGGGTCTAGTACTCAAATGCATAACACGTACTTTGATAAATGCTTGAACAAATTTGTTAGTTTCATTTTTCTTGGTAAGGGGATGACAGTAAGGGAAAACATTGGGAGGAAGATTGTCGGTTACTAGAGGACTAGAATAATGATGGACGTCGTGGGAAGGGGGAAGGATATGGGGGGTGTTAAAAATATCGTAGTGTCGAGAAATTATTGATTGGAGGCCAATATGCACATAGGGTGTCTAAATGAATTAAATAGAATGGATTTGGGAAATAATGCCAGAATGACCATTTTTAGTAGCTTTTCCATTGACTGGGAGTTGATGATCTCAGGTGAGATTTTGTGATTCCTTGGAACATATATTTGTGTCCCTCTTGTTGGAATTGCAAGGTGAGGTCCTTAAAATCCATGGTAACGGGGCCGAGAGTGAGTAACCATTCAAAACCAAGAATTATGTCACAATTTCCCATGTCTATAACAAACATGTGAGATTCCAGGTGGTACTGACCAATTTGTAAGTGCACATTTTTACAACCGCCCCCAAATTTCATGAAACCACCATTGGAAATCATGACCTAAAAACTGTTGATGGCACGAATATAGAAATTCACTTCTTGGGAAATGTGGCGATGAATAAAATTATGGGTGTTGCCACTATGAACTAGGATGACTTTCCTATGTTTAATGTAGCCAAATAACTTGAGGGCTAGTGGAGCAGAGAAGTCAGTGAGGTAATTTAGTGAAATTAGCAGTTCAACTTTGGGATGGTTAGAGGGTGGAGTAGGATTATCTTCTTGGGGTATATATTCAACAAGGAAAAAATTAGCATCCTCATCAAAAAAATACTTAGAATTATCCATAAAAATATTTTTTTCTTTGTACTTGTGCCCTAGAAAACATTTATCATCACAATTATAGCAAAGGCCCTTGAGTTGGCATTCATCCATTTCTTCCCTAGTTAATTTCTATATATTGAGAGGAGTAGAAGAAGGGGTGGGATTGGTGGGTCTAGGGAAAGGAATCAATGAGGGTTTTTTGTTTTAGGTGAAGACAATATGTTGTGCTTCTTTGGCGCATTTAGTAGATTCCAACCACATTTGGGGGTGAGCCATGAGGACTTGGGTGTGCATTTCATCCTCTAGGCCACTGATAAATTATTCCCCGAAGAAGGCATCATACATGTCGTATGTTCCGAAATACAAGTGCTCAAAGGTGGTTATAAAGTATTATACTATGCCATATATTTCATTTTTACACCATTACCACCATTTTCAATGTTTAGGATCCATATATAGAACACCATAACGAATTTTGGCCAACTCATCATTAATACCATGAAAAGAAAAATAATTCTCCATTTGAGTAACCCATCCAGTGAGATCGAAGACATCAAATTTTTTTACCTCAACTATAGGAAGACATGGTCATGATGAAAGGAGTTAGAGTGAAAGGGCATAGTATGGGAGGAGTCAACACCTTCAAATTGTGAACTTTTTTCAGAGGAGGGATCACCCTGATATTGTTTCAACACTTTGGTGAGTGTGGATTGGAGGTCATCAAATCATCCATTGAGGAGGTCAAATATTCCCTAGACCCGGTCAAATTCACCCCTTACTTAGTCAGTTAAGTTTTCAATTATGGAGTTGGATGAAGCAATGTCAGAATTCATTTGTTGTATGGAATACTTACATTGTATGGATTCATTTTGTAGGTTAATGAGTTCTTGGTTGTGAGTGGTAGACATTTTGGAAGTAGAGGTTCCTGGTAGGGGGAATGGATCCACTAAAAAAAGTTAGATAAGTGATATATAACACTACGATCATGGTGACAAGAGGAATCCAATGGGATAGGTGGAAAATAAGTTTGTTGGGTCCACAAGAAAAAGAGGATGAAAAATGACAAGTACCATGAAGATCAGTGAGAAGAGAGGAACCCATTGAGATAGGTCCTGAATAAGGGTGTCAGTGGGACAACTATACTTCTTTTTTACTACTGCAATTTTATACTACAACTAGAAGAATACTTTAGTGATGAAATTCCCAAATTGGTAACAGGAAAAATTGTGTAGGAATCTCGCAACCAGAATGAAGGAGGTAGGGTTTCTAGACATGATATCCCTTATGTTCCATTTCTATTTTGTTTCATTCACAAGGGTTAGGGTTTGTAGGGTTCCTAAAGACAAGGTATTTACCTATGATATAGCTCTATGATATATGTGTGTGGTTGAAAAATATTACTCTGTCCAATATATTAGGGTGCCAATTAACACGACTTGACCATACTCTTCGTTGTACTACCCTATTACCTAGGTACTAGAGAGTATATTCATGACTGTTGTTATTAGTGTCACTACATAAATCAAGTAGTTGATCTACTAATCTAGAGCCAATTTCTAGAGACCTAGGGGACTCCCCATATACATAACAATACATGGAAGTGATGTCCATGTACATATTCTATTTGATGTGCTACTACTCGAAGGGGTAACAACACAGGTTACAAAGGTTTCCAACAATGTGAAACATTATTTTTGAGTAAGTTTGTGAAACCATTTGTATTTCCCATGTGTAGTCTTCCCCAACTATAGTTTTACCTTCTGAATAACATATATTTGTGATTTAAAGACATCGACAATACACATATCTACATTGAAAAAAATCCCCATAATTTTTGTAGAGAAAAGTTCTTTGATACCATTTTTAAGGTACCAAATGTAATATAATAAGAAGAAATAGAAATATTGTAGCAAATACCGGGGGAAAAACAAAATAGAGAATAAAAACACCAACAATGATACCTTTATTGATAGAAATCCAAGTTCTCTTGTATCTTTGAGGGGGAAACCTCCACCAGAGAAGAGATTTATTACAACAATTTTCAAGAAAAGACTTTATCACGCCTTCTACTCCTATTTATACCAATTAGATATTCTAAATAACATTCTAGAGGAAGATATTTCTAGAAGTAGAAGCTTATATTAATCCTTCTTACATTAGACTTGTTATATAGTTATTAAATATGCCTTATTGACTAATGTTAGCCTTTATTACATGGAAAATATATTATTCTACCTATGTGAGGGGTTAGGGAGGTTAGATCTTATTATGGTACAAAGTATCACATGGATCTCATTGAATTATCAACCAGATCTCCCTAGGATTAGCATAGGAATCCTATACACAAAGGGGGGCTAGAAATATTATGGTTTTCTTAGAAACAAACAATAAGATCATTACACAAGGAAATGAAAGAATGACATACCTTTTCGTGAAGATTTTCCTTGTTGTATATTGGCTATTGTAGTCCTGAAATTCCATCTCTAACTTCTACAACCTACTTCCTTCACACCAAAGAAAAAAAAATATCATTATACTTCTTTTCCTAGTGTTAGAGTCCTAGATCTAGCTTGGATTTAAACTGATCTATAGAAAAATAAAGCAGATTTGAATATTTATGCATAAAAGACAAACAATCATGAGGGAAAACCAATGGTCTATTAATAATATAAGAGAAGTTAAATCAACACATGCATACATGAAATGTTGATGTGAGATCCTTTAACCTCCTTACTCCTTTCCTCTCCTTGCATCTCCTTGGTTAGGCTAGGCTTCACTAACTTTTGGTTGTAGTAGATGGATACCTCTGCAGTTGGAAAGCATAACAATCCTATTCAATTCTTCCTCTCTCTTTCCCAAATATTTCCTTTTTTATATAACTCTTGTAGGAGGATTGGGAGAGGATTATAGATCTTCTAGAGGCCACTATATACTCAAATTGTGTGAGTTCATAGGCCCTTTACATGAATATTAAACTCATCTCTTTCTTATCACCTTGTAACTCCCCGATTCTAAAAGTTTGGCAGTGCCTTGCTTCTTGAGCCACTAGTCTCCAGCGAGGGCCTCACTTGTTGTCTACTAGGTGTCCCATGAGGATTCCAATAAGGGATAAAAAATGGTTCCATCCTTGGGAAAAGATGTATTTTTTCCTTTATCCTTGTTGGAATACTAAGAGGGGGGGTGAATCAGTATGAGCGTTGTTTACCACTTTTATTCCCAATATATAACTTCAACTTTATCAGCAATATATCATCAATGTATCATCTATTATTGCATTCAATATATCATGATCAAATAATCATAAGCAACATCACATCAATTATGCAGTACACCAGAATTTATGTGGAAACCAAAATGGTACAAAACCACAAAATTATTTATTATATATCAAAGATTACATTCATCGGAAGCACCAAATTCCCAATTCTCTAGCTCCAACTCGAAGGAGGCTACAACCCCCGATTTATAGGCTCCAACTTGAAGGAATCTACAACTCTCTAAATTCTCTAGATGCAACCAAAAGGATGCTACAACCCCCTGATTCTCAGGCTCCAACCTGAAGGAAGATCCAACTCCTTGTGTTCTTTGATACCAACCAGAAGGAGGATACAACTCCCTTTCCTTGCCCTGTCCTACCTCCATGAAATATGAGTGTAGACCAAAATATCACTAACAAAATCATTGCCACTACCACTGCCATTCTCACTGTCACTGTCACTACCACTTTCACATCAACCTGTCATTATATCCAACCTGTCACTATCACCAACCTATCACTATCATCAACTTGTCAGTGTCACCAACCTTTCACTGTCACTGATACAAAACCATATCCTCTATAACCAACAACACCTATCAACAAGATAATCAAACTTCACCAAAGCATGCCTCTACGAAGCATGTACTAAGATCACCAACATCTCATCACAAGATATGTATCTCAACCATGTATCAAACCTGTACAATACAATGTGACAAATGTTTACCATACCATGTACCATATCATGCATCAAACATGTACAATACCATGTATAATCCATGTGCATCAACACCTGTAACATACCATGTATCAACCATGTACCATACAAAGTACATCAACCATGTATCATATCAAGTACATAAACTATGTATCATCTCGTGCATCAACCATGTAAAATTTCATGTACATCATAAGATATCATCAATGAAGTGCCTCAAGCATAACCAAGATAGCTACAATACCAAGATACAAATATAGCGAAGATGTGCTACTAATCAATGTACCATAACATGACTAATGGGTACCAACATGTACCTACATCACTAATACATGCACCTCATACATGTACCAAGAATATGCCTCACATCATGCACCAAATAAGTGCCTCATACATATACCAATGCCTCAATAAGATACCAAAGGCATGACTATCACATCATCAAAATATAACAAATATGTACCTCAAACCATGTGCCTCAAGTATAAACCATGTGCCAATATATCCAATATATGGACCAACAATGTGCCTTAACAAATATACCTCAACCGGCATGTACCATCCATCCAAGATAAGCCTCAATAAATATGCCAAAACTCACAAAGACATGCCTCAAGCATGTTCCATAGTATCACCAAGATGCAACCTCTTAACACATAGAACAACTTACCTTTGCATATGTAACTGACCTGGTGCCTCTGATCCTGATACACAGACTTGTAGCTTTACCTCGGTCCTTAGCAACCTAACACTAGCATATTTTCCCTCTTTTGTCTTGTCCTCGTGGGACTAAGTTTTTTTATAGCGGGGCCTCATGTGACGATCCCTAGACAACCCATGGGGGTGTCTCACATGACACTCTCAAGTCCTGACCCATGAGGGCCTGCTTAATTTGGGTTACAGAAAAACCCTTACTCTCTGCAACTTTGAAACGTTTTATCTTCCTTCACACTTTCTCCGTTGCCCCAGACTCAACCTCATATTCTCTAATGGAACAAAATATTCTCACAATATATATATTTAATGAATGTGTTTATGTACTTATTAGATATTCCTTGAGGTGCATTTATAATTTTTCTTATTAACCTCTCTCCTTAATCTTAGGGCTTCTTGAAATTTCTTGTTACAACCACTTTACCCTTTCATTAATGACTTGAAACCAATTAGGGGCTTCTAAACCATTCTTCAGGTATTACAACTTAATGAGGGCATATCTCCCTAACTTTTAGGAACCACGTGGCGTACCACCTACCCTTGGAAATAACATGCCAAGGATTATCCATCTATGAGTGTGTTGCCTGCATTTACACTATCTTGCATGTATTTATTACTTGATCAACTTTGGGTCCCATAACCACACCTTCGTGGGTTTGTGTAGACTTCATCAAATGCACCCATAACATCTGTTGGCAACAATCACTCTTGTTCACATGAATGAAAAACACCTTACCATCAATGTCGATCATAACTATGGGGTATCTCGAACACTCCTAGGGTTGACATCAATGACAACCAACTATCCAAGTCAACTTTCCAACAATCTCCCCCTTTGGAATTCATGGCAACACAACCATTGATGGAAACACTCATACTCCAATATTGTTGCTCCCACTATGACCATCACTCATCAATGATGGAAACACTCATACTCCAATATATGTATGTACTTATGAGAGACTCCTTGAGGTGTATTTATACTTTTTCTTAGTAAAATCGCTCCTTAATATTAGGGATTCTTGAACTTTCTTGTTACAACCACTTTACCCTTTCATTGATGACTTGCAACCAATTAGGGGCTTCTTAACCATTCTTTGGGGCGTCCAACGCCATGAGGGAATATCTCCCTAATTGTGAGGAACCACGTGGTGTACCACCTACTGTTGGAAACAACATGATGCAGACTACCCATCTATGAGTTTGTTACCAAAATTAACATTGTCCTAAATCTCTGTATTCCTTGATCAACTTTGGGTTCCATAACCAAACCTTTGAGGATTTGAGTAGACTTCATGAAATTCACCCATCACATCTTTTGATATCAACCAATCATGTTTACATCAATGAAAACTAACTTACCATCAATTTTGATCACAACTCTGGGGTATCACGAACGCTCCTAGGTTTTATATCAATGAAAACCAACTATCCAGGTAAACTATCCAACAATATCCCCCTTTGGAATTGATGGAAACACCAACATTGATGGGAACACTCATACTGCAATATTCATGCTCCCCATATGCCCATCTCTCCTCATCAATAATGGAAACACTCATACTTCAATATTCATTCTCCCCCTTGTCCCATTGCTCCTCATTAATGTTTATCTCGATGTTTCTCTCCCCCTTTGACATCAATGGAAAAGTGTATATCCCTTTGGGGTTGCTCCCCCTTGTCTTCATTCTTTTGTTCTTTATCTTCACATGTTTTACTCCTCATGTTTCTCTCCAATTTCCTCTTCTCTTTTGATAACAAAGAGCAAGTCACCATGAAAGTATACCTTCACTAGATAATCCTTTTCTGACTTCATGCACTTGAATCTTTCTCTTCTGATCTTTATCTTTCTCTCCCTTTGACATCATGGGGAAAATAATAACTCCCCCTATCGATATGTCTCCTCCTGTCTACATGCTTTTTAAAATTTCGTTCCTGATCTCTTTCTCTAACAATTTCTCTCCCCTTGACTTCTCTGCAAGATGTATAATAGTATGGGACTTCCTACATACCCTTCCTTTCCTCTCTTCTGGTGTTCTTTGTCCATTTGTGCTTCCTCTTTTAATTCACTGACATATATAAAATAATTCAAAATTTCTTGACTTCAAATATTCATGGCCTATCATGTTCACTGTTTAGTCATAAATGACCATACTGTTCAACAATGTCCCTCTAATGATATAGCTTCGGTTGAAGGTTTCTCTTTCCATGTTCTACTATGCCTTTCACTACTTGTATTCTTATGACCAATTGATTCCACTAATTCCAATTGTAAATATGCCTTTTCATATATCTATCTATACCTGTCAATGATCTCATTAATCCATGTCTATCCATATGTCATAATTTTTCCATAACTCTAATACTCAATTGTCCACAATGCTTACCCATATGTCATTGTACTATTATGAAGGATTCTTTGTTGTAACTGATCATCACATATTTCTATTTATCAGACTGAATAAAATATGTCCATTGATCGACAATACATCCTTGAACCTGTAATGAATATATCCCTACTTGGAACATGTGTCAATGATATTCCTTTGATATATGTATGGAAACATTGATTCTCAATCGATCATTTTTTCATTTTGTACTTCTTCTATCTGACTACTCTAAATCTGTCTCTACAAACACTTCAAACTACTTGATGGATGGTTCTCTGATCTATAGTAGCTACTACATAGACTCCCCCTTTTCAATATTCATATTTATTGGGAGTCTCCAATCCATATGGATCAGAACAATGGAGGAATCTGCTCTAATGTGGAGTAATATTCCTCTTCGTGTATAGACTCATCATCTCTCTGAACTCTGAATTCTTCCTTTTTACATCTGGATTCATTATGATCTTTCACTACAATTCCTGAGAGAAATATTTCTTGGCCTTTCTCTTCTTTTATTTCTTGCACTATTGCAAATCATGTTATCTATAGGACCCGTTCTTTATTCACCTTCTCTTCTTGTCTTTATTTTCGTCTCCAAAACTTCATGTATCGTACATTGATGTTTTCTTTCATGGTGTTATTTATCAAGTTTCTACAATTCCGAGCTATGTGACCATAATTGTGGTATTTGTAACATTCAATGTTATAGGGGACCACATATGTATTTCTGTCTAAACATATCTTCTATATCCTCTGCAACTACAACCTTATGTCCAAAGTTAGTACAAATAAAACAATGACCATAAAATAATTTTTCCTATGTGGGAGTGAATGATCTTCTTTGCAGTGCAGTTCTTCTGAATTCATGCCTCGGTTGATCACGATCTACTCTTTTGATGATTCCTTCATCATGATTGAATATTATTTTTTGCTTGAATGTGGAAGGTCTTCTTGAATATGTATCTCTATTATGCTCATTCTTGTTTGATTATTGTTGACCATGATTCCTTCCTTTGATTACTTATGCATAACTCTTACCCTTTTCTTTATTCTTCCTTTCTTCAACATTCTTGTTGAGGTTGACAATTTTAAATATCAATGTGACAACTTCTTCTTCAATCTTATCAATCCATTCTTCTTTATTAATCATCTGAATCTTCATGAATTCTTGTGTTCTCTTTGCTTCTTCAAGTTGGATCTTCAAAGAGATGATTTCTTCTTCAAGTCTTATTTCTTGTAGAATGAATTTTGATTCAAGTTGATTTAAATCATAGGATATTTCCTTGAGATGATATGTCAAAATATTCTCTCTATTCTTTACTTCCTTTCTTTGTTCTACTATTTCAGATTCCAAACATTGCTTCTCTTCCATTTGACTTTTGTATGTTTCCTCAATCCTTCTGGCTTCTTCTACTTGGACTTTTAGGTTTGTAGTAATCTGTTGGACTTCTTCAAAACTTTCTTGAGAGTTAATATTGACTAATTGTTCCTCAAGAGACTTGTTTTTCCTTCTTTCTTTCGTCATGTTTGTCTAAAACACTGATTAATTATGCTTCAATATCTACTATGCCTTCTTCACAATCTTCTTCTTCTAAATGTTTGACATGAAGATCATATTTCTTCTTGTTTTTTTCCTGCATATTCTTTAATATTCTCTATATCTATGATGTTATGAGATCCCATGGAGTAGAGATCATATACCTTATCCCAAATTTCTTCAATTGATGAACATTTTCCAACTTTCTCTCTTACTGGATCAGGTAATCCTTCCCAGATGAAATCCATTGCTATTTTGTTGTTTATTTTCAATTCCTTCTTGGTTCTAGTCTTTGGTTTCTTTGTAGTGGTGTATCCTATCAAAAATTATTTCCAAACGTCAAATACCGATGCTCCTAGAAAATTTTAATTTGTATGCTCCACATTTCATATCTCTATCCATTTTGACCATCAAATTGTGGTACTCCAATATCATTGTACTTCATGATCTACCTTCTAGTGGTTAAACTATTTCTTTGAAGGAAACAACTTTGATTCCAATTGTTGAAATACTGAGA
>ML779464.1:916418-935130 GCA_009831015.1 Picea engelmannii
TTTATTCACAATATATAGACTTCAACTTTATCAACAATGTATCATATATGATTGCATTCAATATATCATGAGCATATAATCATAAGAAACATCACATCAACAACATCACATCAAATATGCATTACACCCGAATTTACATGGAAACCAAAATGGGATAAGACCATAGAATGATTTCTTATATATCAAATATTACATTCATTGGAAGCACCAACTTCCCAATTCTCCAGATGCAATTGGAATGAGGACACAACACCATATTTATAGGCTCCAACCTGAAGGAAGCTACAACTCCCCAAATTCTCTAGCTCCAACAAGAAGGAGGCTACAACCCCATGATTCTTAGGCTCCAACCTGAAGGAAGCTCCAAATCCCTATGTTCTCTAGCACGAACTAGAAGGAGGCTATAACCCCCTTTCCTTGCCCCATCCTGCCACCCTGAAATATAAGTGTAGAAAACATTTTCACTATCAAAATCACTACCACTGTCACTGCCACTGCCACTGTCACTACCACTATCAATGCCACTTCCACTATCACATCAACCTATAAAATTTCAACCTGTCACTGTCACCATCTTGTCACTATCATAAAAATGTCACTTTCACTAATATGTCATTGTCACTGATACAAAACCAGATCCTTGATCACCAAGAATACCTCTCAACCAGATACTCAAACATCACCAAAACATGTCTCTACCAAGAATGTACCAATATCACCAACATATCATCATAATATATGTATCACAACCATATACCGAACCTATACCATACAATGTTCCAAATCTATACTGTACCATGTATCAACCATGTACATCAATACCTGTACCATGTACCAAACCTTGCATCAATCATGCACCAAAACCTGTACATACCATGTACCATATCATCCATCAAACCTATACCATACCATATATCAACCATGTACATCAACACTTGTACTATACCATGTATCAACCATGTACCATACCAAGTATATCAACCATGTATCATATCAAGTAAATCAACCATGTATCATCTCCTTCATCAACCATGTACCATATTACACACATAGTAAGATATCATCAATGAAGTGCCTCAAGCATAAAAAATATAGATAAAATACCAAGATACCAATATAGCCAATATGTGCTACTAATAAATGTACCATAAAATCACTAAGTAGTAACAACATGTATCTACATCACCAAGACATGCACCTCATACATGTACCAAGAATATGCCTCACACCATGCACCAAAGATGAGCCTCATACATATACCAATGCCTCAAAAAGATACCAAAGGCATGACCATCACATCATAAATATATAACAAATATCTACCTCAAAACCATGTGCCTCAAGTATAAACCATGTGCCAATATATCCAAGATATGCAACAACAATGTACCTCAACCAACATGTACTATACATCTAATATGAGCCTAAAGGAATATACCAAAAATCACAAAGACATTCCTCAAGCATGTTCCACAATATCACAAATATGCAACCTAATGACACATAGAACAACTTACATTTACATATGTAACTGACCTGATGCCTCTGATCCTGATACATAAACATGTCGCTTTACCTCATTCCTCAACAAGATGGCACTAAAATATTTTCCCTCTTATGTATTGTCCTCGTGGGACTAATATTTTTTCATAGAGAGGTGTCGCATGATGATCCCTAGACAACCCGTGGGGGTGCCTCACTTGACACCCTCAAGCTAGCCTAGGAAGGCCAACTTAATTAGGGTTAAATAAAAATCCTTCCTCTCTGCAGCTCTGAAACTTTCACTCTTCCTTCGTACTTTCTCCGCTTCCTTAGAATCAACCTCAAATTAACCAATAGACCAAAATATTCTCACAAGATAGATATTCAATGAATATGTGTATGTACTTATGAGATACTCCTTGAGGTTTATTTATACTTTTTCTTATTAAACTCTCTCCTTAATATTAGGGCTTATTGAAATTTCTTGTTACAACCACTTGACCCTTTCATTAATGACATGCAACCAATTAGGGGCTTCTTAACCATTCGTCAAGGCTTATAACTTCATGAGGGCATATCTCCCTAAATGTTAGGAACCATGTGGCATACGACCTATCATTGGAAACATCGTGACGAGGAATATCCATATATGAGTGTGTTACCTACATTTACATTGTTCTGCATGTCCTTATTCCTTTATCAAATTCGAGTTCCATAACCACACCTTTGGGGCTTCATGTAGACTTCATCAAATGCACCCATCACATATGTTGATATCAACCAATATTGTTGACATCAATGACAACTAACTTACCATCAATCTTGATCACAACTCTGGGGTATCTCGAATGCTCCTAGAGTTGACATAAATGACAACCAAATTCCCAATTCAATTGTCCAACAATCCTTCTAATTCCTATGAGGGATTCCTCTCTAGAACATAGGGTGAAAATTAAGGATATAACAGATGCAACCTATTGTGTGAGGTCAATAAAGGAGTGGATGGTAAAAATAAAGTACAATAATGTCCATGTGAGACAGCGCAAGGAGAGAGAAAAGGAGGTTTGGTAACCAAATAATTATTGCAATAAAACACCAGGGATGAGAGCATATATATAACAATCACCTAGGTAGACATACTTAGACTCTGAATGAGCATGGTGACCAAAAAATCACTGTGGATCCATGATATCAAATGTTAGACGGTCGCCACAAAAGAATACAGAGTGGATCCATGTCATAAATAAGACCACATCCATAATACAATACAATGTGGATATACATCATTAACTCAATGATATCCACCAAAAAATACAATGTGGATCTATGTCAGGAACATAATCATAGCCATCAACAAATACAATGTTGATCTATGACACAACATATATATGTTAGGAAGAAAACAAGCACAAAACATATAGATGTCAGGAAGAAAACAAGCACACAACATATAGATGTCAGGAAGATAATGAGCACTGAGGAGAGTTCCCCCGAAGTCTTCATATACAAGAGATATACTCCAAACAAAATTGGGAGGGGATGTTATAAAGGAATTATGCGGTCCCAAACCAAAGTCTTCGTCCCAAACCGTGATGGTATGAATCTACAACATGCAAATAGATGAGTTGTTGTTGAGCATCGCAGAAAGATTTTGATTACCGACCATTGATGTATACTATTAACAGATGCGAGGGGACCCACCAATGATGAATATGGATTCCAACGTAACTAGTACAATATAGTTAGTGTGAATAGAGGATATTATGTATAACACTCGCATAATCAAACGATTTGGAGTCAATTATGTAAACTCGTTGTTGATCATGAGAAGGCCCGCAACTGAGGACTGAGAGCTCTAAGGTACTAGTTGGTTTCTAGATCTCACTCCTAGATAATGTGTTGGATTCGATAGGAAGAGATCCATTGAACGAGGGCCTTGATGTATCGCCCATCAATCGACATGAAACATACACTCAGAGATGATGTGAAGAGAGAGTATCACTAAGTACAATTGACACAGGGATTCCTGACTCGGAAAGTGAAAAAAATAGCAGATGTATGATTGAGGCTTAAACTTCCCTTGAACATATATCATAACACAATGGTGACTTCACAGTAAGACACAAGAGCTAGAAAAATATAGTACAACAATGTAGGAGTCATTGAAGCACTCTCCATGATGATTGGAAGAGTAACCAGTCATAGGAGTATATTTGACTCATATTGCTAGGACAAATCCCAGGAAAGATAAAACCCAACTATATGATGAGGACACAAATAGGTTCCATGTTCAAGGGAAAATCGAGTGATGCTGCCATTTTGAGAATAGACCAATGGTGAAAAAAACCCCATCTTTTTTTTCTTTTTTTTTTTGTATTTTTCATCTCCTTCATGGTTTAACGAGCATGAAATAATGAAACAAGTATGCTCGGTATCCTTCATGGTTTAATGAGAATGAAATAATGATGCAAGTAAGATTGATACCTTTTTTGCGTCCCTTTATGAGTCCAAAAAATAGATAAAAGTCTACTCAGCGAGAGAGAATGAGTGGATTAACCACATTCTCCTATGTTCCAAGTGCATGGAAATGACATAAGAAATGAGGAATGAAAATGGTACTGGAAATGAGATCCACTCTTAGCAGTTGTTCTATCCTTGGATAAGTGGATGCAAAAAAAAGACCAAATAATGCAAGAGGTGGATGGTCAAGGCTACGAAATAGTGGTAAGAGGGATATGGGAAAACAATAGTGCAATGTCAAGAAGCATGACATGAGAAACAAATGCATAGCCAAACCCCCCATGGGATGTGAGGCAGGAGCATCGTAAGCATCTAGCGAAGTAAGCAATGTAAAAGGCGAAAGACAACTGGAAAAAGCACCAGCGCACGTTTTTGAAATGTTTTGAAAAATTAATGAAGTGGATATTAATGTGATCGTTGGGGAAAGAGTACTTACATTTATATCTTAGATATTGTAAATAGATCTTGAGCACTTCTCTCATCTGTAGAATGTGAAGGCATTTATACGTAATTAATGAAATTAGGTAGATTTGAATTCATAGATTAGACAGTTTAGAGAGTAGGATGGAAAATGGACATAGACACCCTCACCCTTGTATCATTGTAACAACAGATGATTATTCAGATTTCATAAGAAGTAGAGCTGTAGCAGAGAGTTGTAGAGAAGAACCCATGTACAGGAGCACTTGAGTTAATATATGAAGCTTTGACTCAATTTTCATGGTGTTGTGATGCCAATTGTTTACATTTGTTGAATGCTATGTTTACAGTTGCTTTGTTTCTCTATATGCATTTGTTTCAAAGATGTGTTATGTGTATGATTTCATGTTGAGTGTCTGAAGTCTAAGAGAGGAGAAGAATGAGTTTCAATTGTTTCTCTTCTTGAAAACTCCTGCAAGGAGTGCAGTGAACATCCACAAGGTGTGCGTTGATGAGGGTCTAAGTTTTATCTCAGAAAGCTCAGGAGAGATACCATTTTTCTCATACCAGCTGAAGTGCAGGTGAAGCACAAAGTCGTGCAAGGTGTGCACAGGCTAGTTGAAGCCTGGGATTTTGTAAATCCAGAGGAAGGTTGAAGGAACACTATTGCAAGGAGTGCACAGGGTCAGAGATCCAAATAACCAAAGGTTATTTGAAAGTTTTCCGCAAGGAGTGCGAGCAGGGATCCTTTTAGGAGGCTTGAGTTTGTAAGTGAAAGCTCAGGAAGGATAACACCTTTAAAGTGTTTGAAGGGAGACAGAGGCTGAAATATTCTCATAGAAGTTACGTTCAGGAGGGAGAACGCCAAATCGGTTGGACATGGGTCATTGAGGAGTGCATCTGGTGGTCAGAATTCTCCGTGGAGAATTCACGAAGTTGTGAGGACCATAGGATCTAGAGGAGCTACAAGGTGGTTAGGAGTTGGATGAATCTGCCACCCTGACTTCAAGAATCAATGTGGACCATTGATCGTGGTCTATCTGAGCCGTCATATCATTTTGGGGATTCAAGATTTGCAAGGTTGGAGTGTAGGTCAAAACCCTTGGTCACTCAAACTCCCGGTTTGAGAAATCCTGGGAAAAATCCATTTCGACGCTTCGACATTTCGGGGTCTCGGAAGTAGAGGAGACAAGTGATTTTTGGGAACCGAGAGTTTCAAACCCTTGGTACACAAAATCCCAAAAAGGGTCGCTATTTCAGAATTTGGGGAATCATAAGGCAAGAGGAATGATTGTTGGGTCGTTCGCTCAAGTCCTGAAAAGACAAATTTAGTGGCAACAGGTGGTGTGCATTGGAGTAGTCAACCCTCGTTGACAATTCACATTTTGGAATTTGTCAATAGTTGTGGGGATATATTGGGACTCTCCAACTCCCAAAACCTGAAGTCCTTTGTGGCTCAAACAAAGGGTTTTATTAACCCTTGGTGTGGTTTTAGTGAAGATCCTGTGTGGATCTTAGCCTGAGGGCAAGGGGTCTATGTCAGTTGTGGTATCAGAGCCCAGAACAAAATTCTTTGCTTTCTGAAGAAGAGATAAGGTAGAAAATTTTATAGCCATGCCACCGAGAAGAAGAGACAGGAAAATATATGATCCAACAGAGGAAAGAGAAATGCCGAAAAGAAGAGACAGGAAAATACCTGATCCAGCAAGGGAAAGAGAGATGCGTGAATTACGTGCCAGGCTCGATGCTATGGAGACAACACAGAAGCGCACAGTCGACACTAGGGATATCAGTGAGGATGAAAGTGAAGATGAAGCTGGAAATGAAGGAGAAAAAGTTGCAGTCGAAGATGTTGTAGAAGAATGCCTATTCAGGGTTGTTGCAAGGATAGGTGCTAGAGAAAAAGTGGACATTCCAGTGTACAAAGGAAACTTGGATATTGAAGAACTTCTAGACTGGATTAGAGCTCTAGACAAATACTTCGACTATGAGGATTTCGAGGAAGATAAGAAAGTCAAACATGTCGTTACCAGACTTAAAGGGCATGCATCATTATGGTGGGATGAACTGGAGGTTGACAGACGCTGCAAGGGAAAGCAGAAAATCAAAAGCTAGGATAGAGTGGTTGCAAAGATGAAAGCCAAATTTATACCCAAGGATTATCAAATCACTCTGTTTCAGAGGATGTAGAATTTGAGACAGAAGTTGATGTCAGTGAAGGAATAAACTGAAGAATTCTACAAGATAAACATCAGAATAGGTCATCAGGAAAGCGATGATGAAAAATTTTCTAGGTACATGAATGGTCTACGATATGACATTCAATATGAGATGAGCATGATGACCATTCAGACTATGGAATATGCTTATCAGATGGCTCTGAAGGCTGAAGAGAAGCTGAGATGGAAGCAAGGTCAAAGAGGGTGAGGTAGAAGTCAAGCCAGAGGCAAAACGATTGCCCAAGATAGAACTCAGAAACCTAAAGAAGAGGGAAAGAAACCTCAAACTCAACTTGAGAAGGGAGGAATCTCATAAGGAAGGTAGTATGCTGATAGAAATACTTTTCCTCAAGCTAGAAGAAGAGGAAGAGGCAGAGGAGGTGAAGTGAAATTTTTTATCTGTGGAAAAATCAGACATAAATATTATGAGTGTCCAGATAAGAAGAAATATGGTGGTGAAACTCACATTTTCGAAGCTCAAGGATGGAATGTTGAGGCAGAAGACGCTGAGGGTGGAAGATATTTTATGATGAGGAAAGTTCTCTTGAAGCTAGAGAAGGAAGCAGAGAACCCAACCCAAAGAAAGAGTTTGTTTCGGGCTGCTTGCAAAACTAAAGATAGAGTATGCAAGGTCATAGTGGACAGTGTTAGCATAGACAATCTTGTATCTACAAAGATGGTAGAAAAGCTGGAGCTGGAGACTGTTGCACATCCAAGCCTGTACAAGGTTTCGTGGCTACAAAAAGGACATCGGGTAAATGTCACTAAATAGTGTTTAGTTGAATTTAAAATAGGAGGATATAAATATGAAATATTATGTGATGTCATTCCCATTGATGTTTGTCATCTATTGCTGGGTAGAACATGGAAATATGACAGAAACGTAGTTGATGATGGGAGAAAGAACACATACACCCTGGAAAAAAATGGTAGGATTCACATGTTGCTGCCGATTAAGGATAAATAAGTGAAAACAGAGAAGAGCAACACTATACTTCTCATGAGTGGGAAGGAACTTCTTAATGAGGTTAAGAAGAAAGAGGACACACAATTTATTGTGGTCAGGAAGCCCAAATTTTTTTTTACCAGTACGAGGATAGATGATTTACCAGAAGAAATCCAGGAATTGCTAGGAGAGTTTGTTGATATAGTAGTGGATGAACTACCTCATTCGTTGCCACCTATTAGGAGTATAAGCCATCATATCGATCTTATACCTAGAGCCATCTTACTAAGAAAAGAAGCATATCGGTTGACACAACAGGAAAATGAAGAAGTTAAGAGACAGGTCTAGGACTTAATGGACAAAGGATTGATTCGAGAAATCTTGAGTCCACGCGCTATTCCGACAGTGCTCAGCCTGAAGAAAGATGGAGGCTGGAGAATGTGTAAAGACTCAAGGGAAATCAATAAGCTTACCATCAGATACTGATTTCCATTACCAAGGATGGACGACTTGATGGATTGCTTGAGTGGAGCAAAGTTTTTTTCAAAGATTGATTTGAAAAGAGGGTATCATCAAATTCAGATGAGAGAAGGTGATGAATGGAAGAAAACATTCAAGATGAATGAGGGGCTATATGAATGCCTTGCCATGCCATTTGAATTAAGGAATGCACCCAGTACTTTCATGAGGTTGATGAACGAAGTCTTGAAGGATTTCATTGGGAAATTCGTCATTTTATATCTTGACGATATATTTATTTTCAGCAAGATAGAAGCAGAACACTTAAATCATTTAGTTGCAATAACGAGAAGATTACAACAAGAGAAATTGTTGATTAATATGAAGAAATCGTCATTCATGAGAACATAACTCGTTTGTTTGGGTTTTGTTATCTCTGCAAATGAGCTGAAAATGGATTCAAAAAAGATAAAGGCGATTAAGGATTGGCCATCACCAAAGAGTATATTTGAAGTACAAAGCTTCCATGGTTTGGCTAGATTCTACAGGAAATTCATCCGAAACTTCAGTGGAATTAGTGCACCGATGATGGATACGGTGAAGAAAAGACATAAATCTTTTCACTGGACAGAGGAAGCAGAGAAGAGTTTCAATCTACTGAAGAAGAAGATCACGAAGCAACCAATTATGGTTTTTCTATATTTTAGCAAGACATTCCAGGTCAGGTGTGACGCAAGTGGATTTGCAATTGGAGCAGTCTTGAGAGAAGACGACAGGTTATCGCATACTTCAGTGAAAAACTGAATGAAGCGAAGATTAAGTACTCCACATATGGCAAGGAATTTTATGTCGTCATACAAACATTGAAGAAATGGAGACACTATTTGGTTCCCAAGGAGTTTGTTTTGTAAAACGATAATCACGCTTTGTAATTTGTGACTTGACAAGAGAAGTTGAACCAAAAGCATGCTAAATGGGTTGAATTCATGAAAATTTTTACTTTTGTGATTAAGCATATTTCTGGAACTGCTAACAAAGTTGTTGATGCTTTGAGCAGGAAATGTTTGCTTATGCAAGAATTCAGAGTCAAGACTTTAGGTTTTGATAACCTTAAAGAAATGTACAGGGATGATCCAGATTTTAAAGAGGCATTTGAAGCATCTGAGAATCCAATTCTTAGGGACAGAAGCCAATGGACTGAATACATGATCTAGGAAGGATTATTGTTCAGGGGAAATCAACTATGTATTCCAAAATGCTCCATGAGGGAGAATATGCTGAAGGAAAAACACAGTGGAGGATTGGTCGGACATTTCAGTCATGAAAAGACGTTCTCAAAGTTGAATGGCTCATTTTTTTGGCCAGGGATGAGGACAAATGTCAATAAATTTTTGGATAGATGCAGAATTTGCCAGCACACAAAAGGAAAAAGGTAGAACGCAGGATTATACCAACCATTACCCATACCTGAAAGGCCACGGGACACAGTGAGCATGGATTTCATATTGGGATTGCCAAGGACACAAAGAGGATATGATTTGATCTTTGTGGTAGTCGACAGATTTTAAAAAATGGCACATTTCATACCATGCCAAAAAACTAGTGACGCAACTCATATTGCCTATTTTTCAAGGAAGTCGTTAGACTTCACGACTTTCCAAAGAGTATCGTGTCTGATTGAGACACCAAGTTTGTAGGGCATTTCTAGAGGACCTTATGGAATAAGTTAGGGACAAATTTGTCTTTTAGTTCAGCATATCATCCTAAGACGGATGGACAAACAAAAGTTGTGAATAGGAGCTTGGGAGATTTGTTGAGGAGCTTAGTGACTGAACACCACAGTCAGTGGGATCCCATTTTTCCATGGGAAAAATTTGCTTACACTAATTCACTCAATAGAAGCACAGGGCAGAGTCCATTCTAGATTGTATATGGAATGTAGCCAAGAGGAGTTTCTAAATTGAATGATTCGGCACAAAATGAATTCAGGAGTGCTAGTGCAGAGGACTTTGTAGAAGGAATGAAGGAGCTTCACAACCGAGTTAAGGAGCGATTATAGAGTTCAAGTCAAGAATACAAGCAAAGAGCATATCAACATAGGAGATAACGTCAATTTGAAGTTGGTCATTTGATTCTTGTGCATATAAGGAAGGAAAGGTTCCCAAGGAGAACGTATAATAAGCTAAAGATGAAAAAGATTGGACCGTGCAAGGTCATAAGGAAATTTGGAGCAAATGAATATGAAATTGAATTACCCGATGGGGTCAGAATCTCATCGATATTCAATGTTGTGGATTTGTACCCTTATAGATTTGAAGAAGCAGGAGTAGAGGAGGAACAAAAAGAGGTTCAATGGACAAAACAAATGCCTGTAGCTGAAAAGCCACAGATGGAAAGAATAATTGACAAAATGGTTAGCAAAAAGACCAGGAGAAAAGAGTATTTTGAATACTTGGTCAAATGGAAGGGGCATCCAGTTGAAGATGCCAGTTGGGAGGATGAAGAAGAAATTCAAAAGCATATACAGACCGTGCAAGAGCTCATGAACAAGAGTTTATGAAAATTTTCAAGCGAGGGAGTATGATGCAGGAGCATCGTAAGCAGCCAACCAAGAAAGCAACGTAAAAGGCGAAAGACAGCTGGAAAAAGCACCAACGCACATTTTTGAAATGTTTTGAAAAATTAATGAACTGGATATTAATGTGATAGCTGGGGAAAGCGTACTTACATTTATATATTAGATATTGTAAAAAGATCTTGAGAACTGCTCTCATCTGTAGAATGTAAAGGCATTTATATGTAATTAATGAAAGTAGGTAGATTTGAATTCATAGATTAGAAATTTTAGAGAGTAGGAGGGAAAACATATATAGACACCCTCACCCTTGTATCATTGTAACAATAGATGATTATTCAGATTTCATAAGCAGTAGAGCTGTAGAGAAGAACCCATGTACAGGAGCACCTGAGTTAATATATGAAGCTTTGACTCAATTTTCATGGTGTTGTGATGCTTACTGTTTACATTTGTTGAATGCTATGTTTACAGTTGATTTGTTTCTCTGTATGCATTTGTTTCAATGCTGTGTTATGTGTATCATTTCATGTTGAGTGTATGAAGTTTGAGAGAGGAGAAGAATGAGTTTCAATTGTTTCTCTTCCTGAAAATTCCTGCAAGGAGTGCAGTGAACATCTGCAAGGTGTGCGTTGATGAGGGTTTGAGTTTTATCTCAGAAAGCTCAGGAGAGATACCATTTTTCTCATACCAGTTGAAGTGCAGGTGAAGCACAGAGCCGTGCAAGGTGTGCGCAGTCCAGTTGAAGCCTAGGATTTTGTAAATCCAGAGGAAGGTTGAAGGACCTCTGTTGCAAGGAGTGCACAGGGTCAAAGATCCAAATAACCAAAGGTTATTTGAAAGTTTGTCGCAAGGAGTGCGAGCAGGGATCCTTTTAGGAGGCTTGAGTTTGTAAGTGAAAGCTCGGGAAGGATAACACCTTTGAAGTGTTATAAGGGAGACGGAGGCTGAAATCGTCTCATAGAAGTTAAGTTCAGGAGGGAGACCACTGAATCAGTTGGATAGGGGTCATTGAGGAGTGCATCGGGTCGTCATAATTCTCTGTGGAGAATTCACAAAGTTGTGAGGACTGTAGGATCAAGATGAGATAGAAGGTGCTTAGGAGTTAGATGAATCTGCCACCCTGACTTCAAGAATCAATGTGGACCATTGATCATGGTTTTTCTGAGTCGTCAGATCATTTCGAGGATTTGGGATTCATAAGTTTGGAGTGCAAGTCAAAACCTTTGGTCACTCAAACTCTGGGTTTGTGAAATCTCGGGAAAACGCCATTTTGGCACTTCAACATTTTGGGGTCTGAGAAGTAGAGGAGACAAGTGATTTTTGGGAACCGAGAGTTTCAAAGCCCCAGTACACGAAATCCTGAAAAAGGGCCGCTATTTCGAAATTCAGGGAATCATAAGGCAAGAGGAATGATTTTTGGGTTGTTCGCTCAAGTCCCAAAAATTTGAATTTAGCGGCAACAGGTGGTGTGCATTCGAGTGGTCAACCCTCGTTAACAATTTTCATTTCGGCATTTGTCAAGAGCTGTGGGGATATATTGGGACTCTCCAACTCCCAAAACCCGAAGTCCTTTATGGCTCAAACAAAGGGTTTGATTAACCCTTGGCGTGGTTTTAGTGAAGATCCTGTGCGGATCTCGGCCCGAGGGTAGGGGGTCTGCATCAGGATGTAGCCATAATGTATATGAAGAGAAGAGAATGAGGCTCAATCTTCAATTCATGTAGGGGATAAAATAGGGCTCCTAGGCACATGGGAAAACATAGAATGGGTACCAAATGGAAATCTAGGTGCTAAGTAGGGAACCTATTAAGGGAAGACACTATCTAAGCAACTACAACATGCAAAATGACTGGCTAGTGTCGCAACCATCCAGGTTCGGACCTAAGGCATAATTCTGGTAGTATGGATGGTTAATAATGCAAAGTGGAAAATGCAAGGAAAAACCTATCCATATATTCCAGTTTATAAATATATACCTCAAGTGTAGTGGACATCACCATCTTTGTAAAAATTCCCTAGAATATTGTTAAGCAGATTTAAACTAGATTCCAAGGTCAAAATGCATAGTGAAATCTCAAAAAATAAAATATTATTGGATTTTTTGGATATGATGTATGCAAAACAAAAGCACTCACACCACACACCTATGTACAAGGAACTACACATATTTATGGTTTATGCCAAATATATCCCATTGATAGGCTCAGGCCAAGGATCCTTTTTATAATCAATGAACTCATGCACCAATGTTGGCATCATATGGATTACCATGCTAGGGCCATGCCACAAAATATTGAATTTATGTGATCAAATACACTCATTGTGAGAGGTTTCATGAGATATGAGAGCTCCTTGATGGTCTCCATCAAGACATGAAGGAAGGATGAAACACAAATCTTCGAAGGAAGGGGAAATAGATAAGTTGGTGCAAAGTTCCGAAAAATATAACCAAGGTGGAAAAGGGTCAACACTGGGAGGGTTATTTGATTCCCAAGTGGATGCCCCCAGTCTCATATCGAGAGTCATAATGTTAACTCTTATTGGTTCTAAATCAGGGAGGATGGATTCTCGATGATGCTCATCTTCCCTAGGATTGTCTATGGAATCCATGACTTCAAGATGGCCTCATCTGAAGAAAACTTATTATCTAGAAAATCATGTGACTGAAGAGAGTCAACAACCCGTTCAGACACAGTAGGTTGATCACACTCCATTTAAAGATGGAGTTGTTGACCAATATCATAATATTCTTATGGGATTTTCATATCGAGAATATCAACCATAGTAGGTGGAATACTATCTCTATATGATTCAACATCCTCTAGATGAGGTGTCGCCAAAGGATCAACAAACCCAAGGGATCCAATATTAGATGAGGAAATCATGTTGATAAGAGCTATGTGTGTAGTGGGAGATGACGAGGGAAGAGGAAAAAATCCCATTAGTGAAGTATCTTTGAACATCCATACACTGTAGTTCATATAAGACTATGTGGTATCATTGACAAAGGGCACATTACACCCCACATTGGATCCAAGGTATAGGGTACAAAATGCAAGCTGATCAATCATAACTATTTTCCCTTAGTGAGGGAAGCGTAGGACCCTAAATATCGACAAGAAAATTGCAGTCGTGTCGTCGAACCAGGTACGCCTGAGTAACAGATTGCAATCAAGAGGTGTGTTGAATAACTCTACCACCATAGAGACATTTTTTTCACCTAACTCGATGGGTAAGGTGATGAATATGACATCAAGATGAAACATGTGTCCATCGAATTCTTTTAATAGTGTTTTAGACATGTCAATTTTAGAAGAGCCAAGGGAATTCCAACAAGAAATGGACATTATGCAAGTTGAGGCTTCTTCATCCACCACTATCTGATAGATGTTTTTCCCCAACAATCGCACTATGATCTAAAATTCGACCTGATGGGAGAGCCTATGATTAATCTGACTAGTCTCAAAGGTTATCAAACTCAACTCCAAGGAATCAACCCTACCTATAGAAGATAGAAAGGCTTTGCACTACGTGGGGAATCTTTGGAGGACTTGAATCACTGACATGGAACAATAGTCCTTGGCCAAGTCTTCCACAATATTGTGATTATGGGTAGTCTGAGTCTTGGGATTATGTGTCGTGAGTTGAAAATTCCCCTTAAGGAGGTGAAGCGATGCATCAAAAGATAGATTTTCAATCTGTAGAGGGCCACCAAGATTGAGAGAAGATATCCTGTATGAACTTTTCATCCATGAAGGGTCATGAGATATAGGGCCATTTGTTAACCGTGAAAAATATAGTAAATCTAACATTGTGAGGAAAGGAAATGGTGTAAATGAATACTGAGAGGGAGGTGAAGTCTCTGTTGTCCCAGATGGAACTCGCGATCCCCATATGTTGGTACTATTGGAGGGTTCGAGAGTTCCTGAAGAGTGAGTTCATACTCAGATGGTGGTGTAATGTCCCCCACCTCTTAGAGAGGTAATGAGGAGACTCAGTGGCCTGGGCACCCCCACTAGGTCATAGTCTCACACTGAAGGGGGGAAAAAGTCAAGAAGTTAAAATTTACGTTTTTAAGTTGACTTAAGAAAGGAAAAGGAAAGGAGTAAAAGATAACTCAACAGAAGAATAGAAGATTAACCCTGGGAGTTAACCTAACCCAACAGAGAATTAGAAGGAAAAGTATAAGTAAGAGGCTAGGGTGCACCTATTACTCATTCTCGTTTTGGATTAGCATTTACTATTTCTCTTGAGCATTCAGTTTGGGGGTTTTGCTGTACAAACCCTTGGGAGCAACTCAGTGGTGAAATATCCACTCACCTTGTTCCACATCTTGGTCTCGGGGATGAAAGACTCCTCCACACCATTCTAGTCTCAGGGCCAATTTATCGAGGGAGGTTCGATCTAGCTTATCTTGAGGCCCCAGGGACATTCCGACAGTTGGGTTTTGTCTGCAGGGGTAGGACCATCAGTTTGAGGGATTTTCTGGAGGGTTATCATCATTCTATATTTGTCTACAGATTGGGACGTCGTGGAGCCATAGGGGACGTCCCGTGATTCAGTAAAACTCAGATCTAGGGAGATTTGCTTGAGATCTGAGCCTGAAAATTCTCCTACGGGATTCTCATAGCCCGATCTATATTCTTGGAGAGTTTCATAGCATTTGGAGGCCTCCTTCATCAGGGCCGAACAAGCTAGAGTTTCAGTCATCCAGTGGGGCACACCGTTCAGTGAAGAATTCAGATCTACAGAGATTGAGAGGGATCTTGGAGATTCGGTCACCTGGGTTTTTCTTACCATCACCTGATCTATCAATTGGCATATTTATTAGGGTGATTGGTCACTTTTGGTAGCCGGGCCGAATTATCTAGGGTTTCAATCATCTAGTGGGGTGCACCATTCAGTGGGAAATTTCAGATCCACAGAGATTGAGAGGGATCTTTGAAATTCGGGCACCTGGGTTGTTATTACCATCACCCGATCTATTAGTTGTCATATTTATTAGGGTGATTGGACACTTTTGGCAGCAGGGCCGAGCTATTGACGGTTTCAGCCTTCTATTGGAGCATGGAATTCTTCAGCTGGAGAGTTTGGCATTCAGATCTGCTTGTATTGATCTTCATTTCTTATTCAGCCTTCTGAGGCATCTTTTGTATTAGCGGGAGAATTTTGTAGCAACTCATATCTATTTCTTGCACAAACATCTGAGGTTTATGCCAGATCGTCCATCTATTGTATTGATCTTGTATTGCTCATAATAAAAAGGTCAGATCTTTGCTTGTGCTTCTACATCTTGAATATATTGTGATCTCCATGTGTTGATGAATCTTGTATGCACTTAATAACTCAATAAATTAGTAGTAGTTAGTGATTCCAATAAATAATTTGGTTTGGGA
Organism: Picea engelmannii; assembly: GCA_009831015.1. NCBI lineage: Eukaryota > Viridiplantae > Streptophyta > Pinopsida > Pinales > Pinaceae > Picea > Picea engelmannii. Next base: position 932,439 of record ML779464.1, read on the forward strand.
TCATTACAGTGGTATCAGAGCCTTGATCCTCCAAACCCGTGGAGAGATCAGTGCATGCAGAAGTACAGGGGAATTGTTATGGGTCGGAGGAAGAAAAACAATAGTGAAATAGAGGGAGAAATGGAAGGGTCAGGAGACGACCATGAGCCTCGGGGATTGTCTCTCTTAGTAATTGAATTTGATAAATTCCAACAAAACATGAACCACACAGAAAGCACATTGGTCCGACAGTTGGATGAGTATCAGGAAACCAACAGAAGGGGACAGGCTGAAATCTATGAAACCTTGAAGAAAGTTGATGAGAATCTACAGAAAATGAATGAGAACCAAACTAGGATAACTGACCTTCTGATGAAAGTAACCCATCGAGGAAAATATCCTGATATGTATGGGAATAAGGAGGCTGGAGGGTCCAATGGAACCCATGAGTAAGACAGATATAACCCGGAGAAAGCACCAAGATCCGAAGGATGTCTTGGAGGTGGCACATTCCATGGGCAAATGGGTAGCAGGATCAATCATAGGCCATAAATGCCAGTGTTCACAGATGAACCACTAGGCCAACACTCAGGTAGCAGAGCTAACCCCAGACCATACATGCCCACATTTACAGATGAGCAAGAGTAGCATGAACAGATTGAAGATTTTGTGGCACAATTAGCTAGGAGTACCAGGGAATACTACAACTTGGATATGAAAGTTCAAAGACAGATGTCCCTAGACCAATATTGTTAACTCAAGTTCAGAAACTAGCCTAGGACGAACCATAGGGGTAGCTTTGAGTTTGAGCAAAGGGCAGGGAAGATAGAGATTCCATACTTTGATGGTACGACTAAGATGACAGCACAAGCATGGGTGCAAAAGCTGGATACTTACCTGCAACTTAACCCCATGAGAGAGATGGAGGCCATCAATTTTTCCCCTATGTACTTGGATGGCAAGGCCCACAAATGGTGGTACCATGGGCTCACCACACTCGGCCACAACCAGATTGTATCCTATACAGAATTCACTCAGGGGACCATTGATAGATTTTATCTAGGAGATCCTGAGTTACACTTCCGAGAGCTCACCCAACTCAAGCAAACAGGTACGGCTGAGGCATACATTGATGAGTTCCAGAGATTGGCAGTGATGGTGCAAGATATGTCCCCAACCAGGCTCATGATTCTCTTTACAGAAGGATTGATGGAACCCTTGAAGGGTTGGGTTAAGGCCTTCAAGCCTACCAGCCTACAAGAAGCCATTTGGAAGACGAGGGATCTGGGTCCAGCTGCTAAACCAAAATTCATACCCAGACCACCTATTAATAGTGGTGGAAGAGATCAAAGGCCTCCAATAAACCAGGGAGGACGTGACCCTAAGGGTTATGACAAGGGCCGTGGCAGAATAGATGACAACACCAGGAGGGAACTGAGAAGGAAGCAACTATGCTTCACATGAAAGGAGCCATGGAATCCCTCACACAAGTGCATGGGACGAGGACAGGTACATTACATTGAGGTCACTTCAGATGACGAAGAAGAGGATGAGTATGGTCAGATACAAAACATGGAGGCCGAAACGTTAGAGTCAACAGAAGAGGAGGTTCCAAAACTAGACTGTGCGGCTGGAGAGAAGGCTACATTGGCATCTATCAGCGGGGTACCCAAGTTCAACAACTTTAGGATGAGAGGGGTCTTACAAGGACATAGAGTGTCAGTTCTGATTGATGGAGGAGCTTCCCACAATTTCATTGATGCAACATTACTGAAGAGGAGGCACATACCTATAGTAGAGTTTAAAGGATTCAAAGTGGAGGTAGTAGGTGGTAGTACTATGCCTTGTAACAGATACATACCAGGTATGAAACTCACCTTGGGAAGGCATGAGTTAGTTCAGAATGTGTATGTGATGGATCTTCCCGATACCAACATCATCCTAGGGGTGTAGTGGCTCAGCACTCTAGGACCCATCACCACAAATTACAAGACCATGGAAATTTCCTTTGTGGAGGAAGGAGGACGAAAGGTTGTTCTTAGAGGCATGATAGGTAACTCTACCAGAGTGGTCACGCCCAAGAGGATGGAAGCCATCTTCATAAGGGAAGAAATTGTATATGCAGCGGAATGTAAGGTCTCAACACGGGTGGATGAGAAGGGAAAGGTGCATTACACACCAGAGATCAAAAGAATCCTTGATAAGCACCAGAAAGTGTTTGGGCCGATTCCTCTAGGTGTGCCACCAGACAGGGGGTTTGAGCACATCATTGAGCTAGAAGCAGGGGCTAAACCTATTATCCCCACACCCTATAGGCATCCCAAGAAGTATAAATATGAGATAGAGAAGGCCATCAAGGAGCTTCTAGACATGGGACACATCTGACCAAGTTCAAGCCCATTTTCTTCGTCAGTAGTCTTGGTGAAGAAGAAGGATGGAACAATGAGAATGTGCATTGACTTCCGGGATTTGAATAAAAGGATGATCAAAAATAGGTACCCCATACCTAGGATTGATGAGTTGTTGGATGAGCTGCATGGAGCTATATATTTCACAAAAAGTGATCTTCGCTCGGGCTACCATCAAATCAAGATGAGGGAGGAGGACATCTCAAAAACAGCCTTTAGGTGTCACTATGGCCATTACGAGTTTTTGGTGATGCCCTTTGGGTTAACCAATGCCCCAGCCACATTTCAGTATTGCATGAACCATG
>ML779464.1:940925-968834 GCA_009831015.1 Picea engelmannii
AGGAAACTATGTCCTTCACTCCAAGATGACTTTGCAGAGAATGGAGCTTATGCTCAATGAAGGTCTTGGTGAAGATGTTTGTATATATTTTACTGAAGGACAAAACTGTAGGTTGATGATCCCCTCATGTACTAAGTCACAGACATAGTGCATGTAGATCTCGATGTGCTTTGTCCACTGCCTCTAAACTAGATCTCTGCAAAACTTCAGAGTGCTCTGGTTGTGACACCAAATGACAATCGACCGATGAAACTAAATGCCCAACTCAGTGATAAAATTTTGTAGCCACATAGCCTGAATGGTTATGTTAACTACCCCTCTATACTCTGCCTCGATTGAAGATAGAGCAATGGCATATTCCTTCTTGCTTGACCAATAGATAAGCCTAGAACCAATGCTGAGTGAGTAACCAAATGTGGACTTGTGATCAGTGTTATCACCATCCCAGTTACAAACAATAAACCCGATGAGATCTAGTGTATAGTCTGCTACATAATGAATCCCAAAGGTGATGGTGACCTGTATGTATCGAAGGATACACTTTTCAACCTTCCAATGTAGCTCATGCGACTCCTTCATGAACCTGGAAACTACGCCAATTGCATAAGAGAGGTCTGGTTTGGAGTGTGTGAGATACAAAAATATACCCACTAGTTGTCTATAAAGTGTGTTATCAACCAGTGGAGTGTTCTCACCATCCTCAAGTTTGACTCTTGATAGGAAAGGATTCAGAGCATACTTTCAGTTTGTCATGTGAAATATCTCAAGGAGATCTCATGCATACTTGGTCTGAGACAATTTGATGCCTTGTGCATCCTGACTGATCTCAAGTCTAAGGATGAAGTGTATCAGACCCATGTCTGTCATCAAAAAACTGTCATGTAGAATCGTCTTAACTACAAAATTTTTTGAAGTCGAGCAATCAATTATCAACAAATCATCAACATACATAACTATGATTAGAAGTGAATCAACCATCCTAGGCATGTAGACATTCGTGTCTAATTTACAACGTACACAGTTCTATGATAGAAGGTAGGAATCCATCTTGGAATATCATGCCCTTAGAGCCTACTTGAGGCCATAAAGAGACTTCTTCAGTTAGCATACCAAAGATGAATCCTGCATAAATTCTTGGGGTTGCTCCATATAGATCTCCTCAGAGAGATCACTGTGAAGAAATGAATTCTTCATGTCCATCTGATGGAATTCCCATCCCTTGGCCACTGCAATGGCAATATCCAAACATATGGAATCCATCTTCTCTACTGGAGTGAAGGTATCATCATAGTCAATGCCATGTACTTGTTGAAATCCTTTGGCAACACGCCTGGATTTATATCTGCTAACATGTCCATCCTCTACGCTATTGGTCTTGTAGACCCATCTGCATCTGAAAACTTTCCTTCCAGAAGGAAGGGGAACCAGATCCCATGTTTTATTCTCAAGGAGGGAGTTGTAATCCTCCTGCATGGTAGATTCCCAAAAGGTATTTCCAACAACCTCGCCACAAGACTGAGGATCTGAAGACTGAACCAAGAAAATATTCTTGGAAGGCAATGGTTTAGTGGAAGTGAGTGCAATAGGATGCTCCTTAAAATATGATCGAGTCCTCCTAGTATCGATTGGATCACCAACAATATCCCCTACATCCTGAAGAGTATTTTGTGTCCACTTGGGCCTCTTCTTTGGCTCAGCATCTGTATATGGATGCTATGACTCTACATCTAGCTGTACTGACACTGTATATGAATCATATGAATCCTCTGAATCATAAATCTCTTATGAATAAGAGTCGGCATGTGCATGTTCATCATCTCATAAAGGTGGAAGAATGAAGGTGTCTGCATGCGGCTATTGAGGTACATATGAGGCACTTTCTTCAAATTGGACACTTCACTCAATGATGAGACAGTCTGAGGAAACATCAATAAGTCAGTATCCCTTCACACTGTCAGAGTATCCAACAAATATACACTCTTTTCTCTATGGATCAAGTGCCTTCCTCTTTTTAGAGGGAATTTGGGCCCATGCATGTTAACCAAAAATATGAAAGTGGGTCACTTTTGGTTTGAGGTTGCTCCAATCCTTGTAGGGGGTATTATCCTTGAAATATCTATGGGGAGATAAGTTTTTCGATGTATGTTTCACAATTGATTGCTTCGGCCCATAGTCTCTATGGTGGTGACTTTGCATGTAGCATGCAATATGCCATCTCTTTTAGAGATCTATTTTTCTGCTCAGCAACTCCATTTTGCTGTAGAGTATAGGGTACTGTGTGTTGCAACTAAATCCCTGCTTCATGACAAATATTTTGGACCTCATGATTGACATAATATCCCTCGTTATTAGTTCATAGGACTTTTATTTTCTTTCCAGACTGTGTCCCAACAAGGGATTTGAAATCTTTGAGGTGTTGAAAGACCTCATATTTTTTCCTGAGAAAGTAAATCCATGTGAAATGTGAGAAATCATTAAAAAAAATGAGAAAAAACTCTCTTTTTTTATTGATGAATGCGGAAAAGGAACCATGAGGTCACTATGGATCATATCTAAAGGAGAGGAAGCTCTCTGAGTCTTTCCTTTGTTGAATTTCTCTTGAGGGTGTTTTCCAAGAACACATCCCTCAAATAATCCTTTGGAGAAATGGATGCCTGGTACACCATCAACCAACATTTTCTTGCTAAGTTGTTTCATATATACAAAATTCAAATTCACGAACCTTTCGTGCCATATACTACTACTTTCATCAACATGGGTAAGCAGTAAAGCATAATCTGGTTCAATAAATTCAAAAAATGTATACAATCTAGATTGATGATTTACCTCATCGGTAGAAGCTGTGGAATTGGTTTTCATGTTATATATGTCCAATTCATTTGGTGTGAACATGAATTTATTTTCGGTGCCAGAATTTTTCATCTGATACATGGAGAGAAGATTGACAGAAAGTTTGAGAACGTGCAACACATTCTCGAAGCTTCCATTAGTGAGTTCAATCCTTCCTTTGTTGGTGACCTTGAGTGGAGAGTTGTCCCCCATCAGAATAGGAGGAACTTTTCATGCATCCAATGAAGAATATACTACTTATGTGGTATTCATGTGATGTGATGCTCCTGCATCTGTGATCCAAGCATCAGGAGAGGAGTTGATGGAAATCAAGGAATGGCTAGAATTTCCTTTGTTGGGATTATGATCTTCTGGCTTCTTCTTCTTGGAACCCTTGGGAATGCGATCTCCAAGGTTGTATTTATAAAATATTTGAGTCATTAGATATATTTTTTATTCATGCATGTAGATTCTAGATGGAATAATTTATGGAAGTATGCACATTTCTCCCCTTTTCTTCCCTTTCCACCTTTGGATCCGGAGGCATTGGTGAAGGGTTTTGTGTACCCTTCCTTATTCATATTTGCATGAGATTTCCTTTTGTATTTATATTTATATTTCTGATATTGATGGCTTCCATCTTGCATAGTATGTTCATGCGCCTTTGTGACTTTTATTTTTCCCATGTTGATGAGTTTGGTTTTCTCTTGTGTCAAGGATTCGATAAATTCCTCAAGAGAAGGCATATTCCAGGTGGCTCTGGAGGCAAATTGGATTGAATGGAATGTGCATACAAACATAGAAAATTCAGGAACAATTTTGGAGAGAATGGTGAGAACCATTTGTTTCTCCTCCTTAGATTTATCAACCCAGCAAGCTTTGAGTTGTGACAGTAAATCCTTGAATATTGTAAAGAAATCTTGGAGATTGTCGAAGATTTTTGGACCGAGGGTGAAGAATTACACCTCGATCATGTGTCCCCTTATCTCATCATGTTTTCCAAATAGCCCTTCCAAGGTGGTCTAGGCTTCATTGGGGGTTTTACAGGAAGATATGTGAAAAAGGAGATCGAGAGAGATGAGACTGCAAATTGTTCTGAATGCTTCATCCATTCAATTTAGATACTTGCATTTTTCTATAGATGATGTTGGTTCTATATCTATATTCAAGGTTAACATGTACAATCCTCTTGTTAAGAGATTAATGATTATTCTCTCCTTCCATGCAAAATAATCGTAAGGTGTAAGAATGAATTCTTTTGGGAATTCCATCTTTTCACTGTCTTCAATCTTTGGTACCTGCAAAAAATAATTTGGTGTAGATTTTCTTAGAAATCCATCATCTCTGATACCTTTTAAATGTATTGAAACTACACATAATATATCTAGCTATAAAATAACACACACATTTGCAGAGAGAAATTGAGAAAGAAGAAGTGAGAGAGAAAGAATAGAAGAATTCTCATTAATTGTAATGAATAATGAATAATTTACACATGATATAATATGTATAAATCAACCAATGCACATTAGAGGATAATGCAATGCACCATAGTGGTGGTATAGAGTGATCTAGAAACACAAAAGAAGTTAGGGGAGTAAACTGCCACCTAGTCTAGTCTCTCAGGAAGTTATGGGAGTGAACTACCACCTAGCTGAGTTAACTAGTCTACCAATCTTCAGTTAATTGACTAAAACATAGTGAAGTGAGGAGGATAATAGGGAGTCATGGTTAATGCGCTATTCTGGTGATGATCCCAATTTTTCTTGGTGACAAAACCAATGCAGCATCTAGAATCCACTCAACTAGTCAAAATGAACTGAAAACTGAAGAGAATATTCTCCCTAGAGGAATATTCTTCCTAAACTATATGAGACTGGATAATGCCTAATAATGACTAATAAACAAGGAAAAAACTTAGAAAAAAAAAATTCCTAAGTGTGTGTGAAGTAACTCCAACATCTTGACCCAACCGAGAAATGAAACTATATTAATGCAAATTGTTCATTTTGATGAACTATAGCTATGGGAGGGAGAGAGATATTTATTTTTCTTTGCAAATTTTATAAATAAGACCTCATGCACACCAATAAACCAATAGAAAAATTAGATATGAAACCAACCAATGCTTCTAATGCAGTTGTGCACTAGGGTCTATAGGATATTGGGAATGAGGCTGAATAATCCCACTCCAGTGTCACTACATAAATCACACCCAAAGACTCACCTAGGAGGGAATATCTAGTGATTAAAAAAGGTCATACAAGGAAAAATAAAAAAAATAATGATAAAAAAAATAGATTCCTTCAGATCTATTGGATTATTAGACTAACTTCACAGGAATTATCTGAGAGAAAGGAAAACTATCCAATAAGTGACAAACAATCCACACAAATGCACTCAAGCACAACTTTGAAATAAATATATTTGATAGTCACACTGAAACAAAGGAAAATCCAGATCCAATAAGGCCACTATAGAACCTTACCTACTCAGAGGATGTTGTAACCTGAAATTCCTACGTTTTACACTACAAATCTGCATTTTTTATAGGGCCTCATGAGACACGGGACTTTCAACCAATGAGAAGGCCTCATGGGACACATATAGTGTGACACGTGAGGGCCTACCAAATTTTTATTTTTGAGAAAGGTGGGTCTATTGCAGGTATTCCAAATCTAGATCAAATCTATCATATCTACTAGATCTAGCCCTTGGGATGACTAAAAAAGACTGAATTTCAAATCACAAAAAATAGAGGAAGAGGTGGGAAAAGAGACTCAACTATAGAACAATTCTTCCCCAGTATGGGCGTCAATTTGTTATGGGACAAAATATCATAGGGATATCATTGAATAATCAACAAGATCTCCCTAGGATTAGCCTAGGAATCCTATATAGAGAGGGGGGTTGTACTTCTTATAGTTTTCTTAGAAACAAGAAATAAGATCTTTACATAAGGAAATGACAGAATGGCATACATTTTCTTGAAGGTTATGATTAGTGTATCCTGGCTATTGTAGTCCTCAAGTTTGAGCTCCAACTTATACATCCTGCTTCCTACACACCAAAGACAAAATACAATTATTCTTCTCTTCCTATTGTTAGGATCCTAGATCTAGCTTGGACCTAAACTGATCTATACAAAAATAAACCAGCTCTCAATATTTATGCATAAAAGACAAACATTCATGAGGGGAAACCAATGGTATATTCATAATATAAGAGAATTTATATCGATACATGCATACCTAAAATGTTGATGCAATATCCTTTGACCTCCTTACTCCTTGCCTCTCCTTGCAGCTTATTGGTCATGCTAGGATTCATTGACTTCTTGTTGTAGTAGATGGATACCTCTACAGTTGAACAACATAACAATCATATTCAATTCTTCCTCTCTCCTTCCCAAGATTTTCCTTTTTATATAGCTCTTGGAGGAAGCTTGTGAGAGGATTCTAGACCTTCTAGAGACCACTAGATACTTGAATGATGTGAGTTCCTAGGCCCTTGACATGAGGATCCAAATCATCTCTCTCCTATCACCTCATAACTCCTCAATTCTATAAGTTTGGCAGTGCCTCTCTTATTGAGCCACTTGTTTCCAGTGAGGGCCTTTCTTGTTGTCTATTAGGTGTCCTGTGAGGATACTAATAAGGGCTAAAAAATGGTTCAATCCTTAGGAAAAAGATGTATTCTAGCCTTTATTCTCTTAGAGATTCCTCTCTAGTCTATAGGGTGGAAATTAAGGCTATAACAAGTCCTTAACAAAATTTAGAAAGTATTAGATATATAATATTCCCAATATATATATATATATATATATATATATATACATGGTATTTTGGAAATATAAAACCATGTGCGGATTTGGAAAAACATTGGTAAAATAGAATAAAAGTTAAAATTAAAAAAGAAATAAAATAATTAAAATTAAAAATGAAAATAAAATAAATAAAACTACATAAACTCATATATACAAAATAAATTTTGGATGTGGTTAGGGAAAAGTTAAGTTTGGTTCCACATGGGTGAAGGTTCCACACCTAGGTCAAGGTTCCACACCTAGAGATCAAAATATGAAACAAAGCATATCATGTAAACTCTAAATATTCATATTTATGAATGTTTGAGATCCACATAAAGTGCATGCCTTAGAAACAAATATGGATGTCCATGTCATAGGTTAGGATGACATCGATGGATTCAAGTGGGATAACATAGGATAATTGGAAATGTGGATGATGTCTCACATTCCATGTTATATGGACCATAACATGCACATCAGATGTCACACAAGTTCTAGATCAAGTAAGACTCTGGGAAAATGATTTGGGTGATATGCAAGTTGTCAAGTTAGGGATCATCACACTACAATAAATACCACACCAACCAGGGTAAGACAAGTGGCACATAGAAAGCGAGTGATAGGTTGACACATCACGTAAATAGTTACATGTTAAAATCATGTTAAGTGACCCATATTATGAAATAGATCTTGATGCCAGTCTGGCATGTAGAAATGTTCAATCTAATAAAGGGGAATGTGATAGGCCTTCAGGATTCAACTTTCAGAAAACTCAAAGAAAAGTTATGTTTTCATCCCAATTGTAAAACCCAAGAATTTAATCCCTATAAGATAATTACGATGGATCACTACCCAATAGTCAGATACTGAAATGGGTCAAGGTTCTACTGGGGATCAAAGTTCCAGTAAAATAGTGAAATACAATCAAATTTAGATATGGGATAATCATGAATTAAATATCAAATGTACATGGTGATAAATTCAAATTCACATTGGGGTTCAGGACAAACGAAACTTAATTCTCAATGTTGGATTCAATGATCATTGGGATTTGATAAGAGAGAAGTTTGTTCAAGAATAATAATATTAAGGAATTCCTATATGCATTTAAGAGAAGAATCATTTAAATAAAGAAATGTGTGCTTTCCCATGGAACACTTAATATTTCCATCTTGTTTTATTAATTTGAAAGCCCTGCTCTTGAGTTCCCTATGTGCGTTAAGTTCCAAAGATATGAATAATACAATCACCACACAAGATCCAAGAACAATATAGAAAATCCACACTTTATTACTATAGAAAAACTTATGGTAGGGAAAAACCTTACAAATGATCCTTTTAAGGAAGGTATCCACTCTTAATCACTTGCATCTTTGAGGGGGAAATCTCCTAATGAGTTACAACTCCAAATACAATACTTCTTGACTTGCCTATTACATTGCTTGAACCCTTTTATATAGTGCTACCTAAAATCTTAGAACATTCTAGAGGACGAATCTTCTAGAAGTGGAACCTTCAAGTAAGCCTTCTTACATTTATTATGTTTTCACTATGCCTTATTCACTAATAGTGGCCTCCATACATAACAATGTCTCTCTACTATTATTTCCCATGGGTACTATTGATGATTGATATTGTTCAATATATCAACAACAACATCATGAGGATTAATCCCCCTTACATTTTTAAATATGTGGTGCTTCTCTATAATTATACTACTAAAATTATGAAAATACAATATTTAACAAAGAGTATAATCACAAAAGGAAAATTTCTCGAGAAAAGGACTAGGAACGTTTCCAAGAAATAAATATAATATATTTAAAATATTATACAAAAATAAAGGAAATAACATATAAGATTATCATGTTTCTCAAATTCATCACAATATAGGCAAGATTGGTCATATCATAAGATAGAAAATGTAGGATTAAACCACAATCCAAGTCCTAATTTTGAGAAGGAAATACTACACTAGCCAAGTTCAAGAGAGAGAGAGAGGACAGAGAAAAATAGAATCAATATTGACACATAAGAGACTAAGAAACCAACTCTAATAACAATGTATTAATCCTTGATAATGAGGAAAATATATAGGACTCTCCACATGAGGAGTAATGTTCACTAGGTTGGGATTTCCATGTTCATGCTCAAGTAAAAAAAGTAACTTCTACCAATAGAAACAATTAACTAAAGCCAAAAGTTGCTAATAATAAGAAAATGTCAAAAATATATGGGTAATTTGCTAATTATGGAAAGTCACTAAATAAGTGAAGTGATTTAAATCCAAGTATTATATGGGTAATGGACACTTCCCTAGGAGGATAATATTATTACTAAATTTCCCTATATAGCCATGAAACAAGAAATATATCCTAAAATTAAGGAAATATGAATTATCTCCTTAAAACTAGGAATTTTCCTAATGGTGGCTAAAAAATAGGAATTGGCCTAATGGTAGCTAAAAAATAGGAATTTTCCTAATGGTGTTTTATTAGCCCATGGTTTTGGAAACCCATGGTATTACACATAGGAATACATCAACTAAAAAATATACCTGCTATAAATAGACATTATAACATAGAAAATATATAAATATTAAGTGATACAGAGGAATATATAAATGTCAAGGTTCCTATGTATCAAAGTCAATTCCCTCCACTTCACCCATCCGCGACCTGTACCTACTCTTCCAAATTTCTCATGCACCCCCTCTCTCACACATCACTCCCACACTCCCTTCATCTCTTCATCCCCGTGCAACCCCCTCTCCCACACACTCCACCCCACATCCTCCCACCATAAATTATATAAAATTATTTTCAAATAATTAAAAAGGGGATATTCCAAGCAAGTTCAAAATTACAGAAAAATACTCACCCCCAAACACCAAAAGGATTTCAGAATTAAAAACTCAAGTGGAAAAAATAGACCAGGAGTGTAAAATAATTAGAAAATCACTCGAAAAGTCAATACAAAAAACTCACTAAGAGTTACTAGAAGAAATGAGGCTCAACAATGAGGCACTCAAAAAAGAGTTGACCCATAATCTTAAAGAAAACATTTCAATGGAAGTCGGAATGGAATCACAAAAAGGCATGGATAATCTAAAACAATATCTTAAAGATAATATTTTTCAAGAACTCGGGGTTAACCTACAACGAGGTTTGTGAAAATTTAAAGGAGAAATAAATGACAATTTGCAATAAAGTCTGGTTGTGATGACACAACATCAGGAAGAAAATCTTAATGAGATTTTAAAATAAATAAAAGGCCAAGGGTACCAACAAGCCACCCAACTAGAAACAAGTGACTTAGGCACATCTAACACATCACCCCCACCACCACCATTGCCACCACCTCCCTACAATTTAAATTCCCAACCTATATCACAACATCAACCCTTAATAATTTATCCTGCCAAAGACAAAATAGAACTATCAAAATACAATGGAGGCGATAACAAATGCGTGGCTTGGTTTAACAAAACTGAAGAATATTCCCATATATATAATATTACAACTGATGAAGAAAATGTCAAATATGCATCGATGTATCTCGAAGGCACTGCATACAATTGGTATCTATGGTGCAAAGGAAGAATTCAGTCATATAATTGGAATTCTTTCAAAAATGATTTTTTTTTAAATATTCCAAGCATCTCGGTTTTTTTTTTCTTCCAAAACTCACCAGATTACAACAAAAAGGCATCATAGATGAATTTATGCATCAATGGGAATCTCCAACCACCCGAATATTTAGACTATATGATGATCAATTACTCTAGTCTTACATAGGTGTTCTCAAACCACATATCCAATACGAGTTAATATTACATGAGGTTACTACGGTATAAATAGAAATACATAAGGAAAAATCCGTAGAAGAAAAACTAGAAGGCCAATCAAGATTCAACAAGTTTTGATCAAGAAGGAGTGTACCTTAGACCATAGGAAATGTCAAATACATACCACCCAATCTACGTGAAGTTAGAATAAGAAGTTTATAGTCCCAAAGGATAAAATAAGGAAAAAGTAAACGATGTGGAGAGAAATGGGACCCTAGACATAGATGCCAGATTGAAGATCACTCAAACAAATTGTACACATGTGAAGCATAGAAAGATGAAGAATCAGACTCAATAGAATCAATAAATAAAGAAATGAAAAAATTCCAAAATGACACTTCAAAACTCATAGAAGATGACACACCAAGAATATCACGCGTAGCCATCACAAGCATTACTCAACCACAAACTCTCAAATTAAAAGGACATATAAAAAATGATAATGTCACCATACTAATCGACACTGGAAGTACTCAAAATTTTCTCGATATCAATATTGCAAGGAAACTCAAATTATTTGTATATCTAGTTCTAGATATGAAAGTAATGGTTGCAGAAGACAAAAAAAATTGAAATGTCGGAAAATTACATAAGGTGAAACTCCAAATCCAATATTTCAATTTGGAATCAGAACTTTACATCATCCCTCTGGGAGGCGTAGATGTGTTTTTAGGAGTCCAATGGTTACAAACCTTGGGCACATACTCAGTCAATCACTAGGAACATTTCATCCAATTCAAGTGGCAAGGGAAAATTTATAAATTAAATGGTTTTCAATCTCCACAAACACAGGTTGTGTCATCACAACAAATGAAAAAAATGATCCAAAAAGGAGCAACCACATACTTCATCCAATTCCACAACATAAAAATACAAGAATCTAAACAAGATGACTCTAGAACATTAGACGTCCACGATATAATTCAAAAACATAAGAAGGTATTTCAAGACCTTCCCATGGAGTTACCGCCTCAAAGAAGAATTGAAAATATAATTAAAGTTAAACTGGGATCAAGCGCATTCAAGGTTAGAACATACAGATACCCTCATCATCACAAAACAAAGATAGAAATATTGGTCCAAGAACTATTCAAATGTGGTGTCATCATGAAAAGAAGAAGTCCATATGTAGCTCCAATAGTGTTAGTTCGAAAGAAAGATGGATCATTCAGATTATGCATAGATTATCGAGGGATAAACAAAATAACTGTAATCCATACTGGACAAGAAAATATATTGAATAAGAATGTATATAATGAGATAAAATAGATAATATACGATGAATAGATGTACAATGAGAGTGTCAAAGATATAGAGAACCTAAACACACATATGGAGACCATCCATTAAAGGATGTGTCCCTTAATAATTATTTATTATTATTATTTATGATTATTATCACTCAATATTTATATATTTTGTATGTTATAGACATGTTATAAATGGAAGTCCTCCTAAATATTAGGAAAAATGGGAAACAATGAGTATGTCACTAAGTATGTAGTTGAGCATGTACCCCAAAACCCCCCCTAAAACACAACTGGGTTGTTCACAATGATGAGTCCTGAAAATATGAATCCATGTTAGGTACTCATGTACAAGTATATATTCATAACAACTAAAAAAAAGTGAGGTAAAGAAGGAAAACCCAGTGGGAACCCCCCCCATCAAAATATGTTTCTGACAAGAAAATAATGATAACATATTCAGATACGAAGCTGATGTATCCCTCACTCCTATAATTTACCTCTATGAAAAAAATTTGTTTTCGGTGAAAGTCTTTATGAATATGTCTACCACCTACTCTAAAGATGGACATAACTACATATCAATAACTCTGTCTTGAACCTTTCCTCGAATAAAGTGCATATGAACCTCGATGTGCATGGTCCACTGCCTATGAAATGGGTCTCTACACAGCTTGAGAGTAATATTATTATAATAATAAAATGAACTCCCAACTCTATAAGAAAGTTATGCAACCAAATACCCTGAGTTGTAACATTCACTGCACCATTGTACTTTTCCTCTTTTGATGATAAAAAAAATGTTGATTGCTTCTTAATTGACCAATAGATAGGTCCTAATCCAAGGTAGAAGACATATCCTGAAGTAGACTTGCGATCAGTGCTATCACATGCCCAATTTAAGTCTATGTAACCAACAAGATCCAAGGAAGATATTGTTGTATAATGTATACCAAAACTCGTAGTCCCCTTGAAATATCTAAGAACCCTCTTTGTTTCCTTCTACTGAAGCTCATGAGGCTCCTTCATGTTCCTGGAAACTTATCCAAATGAATAATATATGTCTATTTGAGAGTGGGTAACATAGAGAGGACTCCCCACCAATTTTCGATATCTAGTACAATCAACCAAAGGTGATGCATCGACATCCTCTAGTCTAACCCCTGACTGAAAGGGTGTTGGAGATGACTTGAAAAATTTCATCTAAAACCTATCAAGTAGATATCTAGCATACTTGGACTGAGACATATTGATTCCTGAATCATTCTTGATGATTTCAAGATCAAGAAATTAATGTAACAGTCTCATATCTGTCATAGAAAACCTGTCATGCAAAGTGATTTTCACTAGAGAAATAGAGGAGGTTGAGCTCCCTCTGGTGAATAAATCATCTACATATAAAACTATTAGTAGAAGTGAATCTATGTTCCTCATCATATAAACATCAATATCTGATATACATCTAATATAACATCTAGAGAGATTATAAGAGTCCATTTTACCATACCATGCCTGAGGTGCTTTCTTAAGTCCATACAATGACTTCCTCAACCTGCAAACTAATGATGGATCCTGAACATATCCCTATGGATTCTCCATACATATCTCCTCATTAATATCTCCATGTAATAATTCATTCTTGAAATACATATGGTGTACCTCCCACTTTCTAGTTGTTGCAATAGCTAGAGATAACTAAATGGAATCAATCTTAGAAACTAGTGCAAAAGTCTCCTGATAGTCAATTCCTTGTACTTATGAGAAACCTTTAGCTACTAACCAATCCTTATAATTTTTAATGTATCCATGAACATCCCTCTTTTTCTTTAAAATCCACTTACATCTAACAAGCTTCATGTTGGAAGGTAGAGGAACCAACTCCCATGTGTTGTTGTATATTCGGGAATTGTACTCCTCTTTCATAGCTTCCTCCCAATAGGGGTTTCATTTAGCCTCTTCATAAGAACGAGAATTTTAGACTAGTACCATATAACAATAACTAAGTACCAATGGATCCATGGAAGTAAAATATTGCAAAGGCTCCACAAACTGAGATCTGGTTCTCCATGGATCAACATGATCACCCACTAGATCACTTGTTTCTTGAAGAGTTTGTTGTTCCCATCATGGTTGATGCTCTGGACCTAAAAATTCTTATTTATGATAAGAAATATCCTATATATTATATTCATATATATTTTTATAAATCTTATCAAAATAAGTCTCATGATTTTTTGCAGCTAGTGGTGATGGAGATGGAGGTGTGGTATGCTCCAGAAGTACTTGTGAAGGACCCTCTTCAAAATTAACACACCTTTGAATGAAAAATGTATCTGAAGTAGTATCTAATAACCTATATCCCTTCACTCCCTCTGGATATCCAATAAAAATACACTCCTTAATTTGAGCTTCCATATCTTTCCTCCTATCGGAAGGAATCCTAGCCCATGCACGAGAACTGAAAATTTTGAAGTGAGTGTCTTCCGGTTTTTTCCTGCTCCAAGCCTCATATGGAGTGACTACCTTGAATAATTTATGAGGAGATATATTATGAATTTAGGATGCACAATTGACAACTTCATACCATAACTTTGGGGTAGTTCTCTATCCTACAACATACAGTTGTCCATCTCTTTCAATGTCATGTCCTTTGTTTCTGCTACCCCATTTTGTTTTGGAGTATATGGAACTATGTGTTGCAACTCTATACATGATTCTAAAAAAATATGCTCAAAATAATTATTCACATACTCTCCTCCATTGTTTTTATGAATTTTTTTAATCCTCTTCCCTATTTGGTTTTCAACTAGATGCTTGAAATATTTAAGACACTCAAAGACGTCACATTTTAATTTGAGAAAGTAGACCCATGTATATCTCAAA
Source organism: Picea engelmannii (assembly GCA_009831015.1). Lineage (NCBI taxonomy): Eukaryota > Viridiplantae > Streptophyta > Pinopsida > Pinales > Pinaceae > Picea > Picea engelmannii. The sequence continues at coordinate 955,540 of ML779464.1, forward strand.
ACATCAGCAATGAAAGTAAGAACATACTTAGCTTCACTAATAAATGGGTGTGGGAAAGGACATGTAATGTCACTATGAACCAACTCTAGAAGTGATGATTCCTCCATGCTAAACCTGTGTTGAACTTCTCCTCAGGATGTTTTCCTAGTATGAATCCCTGGAAAAATCCATATGTGTACTGAATGTGGGTTAATCCATATACCATTCCACCCTTACTAAGATGATATAAATATTTAAAATTCATATGACCAAACCTCTCATGCCACAACCTAGACTCTTCATTATCATGTGTTAGAAGAGATACATAATCATATTTATGAGTGAAGTGAGAGAAGGTGTACAACCTGGAATGGTGATTAATCTCACCAATGGCAATTTTTGAACCATCTGACAAGTTAGAAATAATAATTGAGTCTAGAGTGAACTCCACCTTCTTCCCTAAATCTAAATGAGTGATTTTATATATGGAGAGAAGATTCACTAAAATCTTCGGAACATGAAGTACATCCTAAAATAATCCATGGTCTAGATCAAATCTACCCCTACCACACACTTTTGTAGCATAATAATCTCCCATGAATATCGGTGGTCTAGAGAAAGTATCCAAGTATGAGAAAAGTATATCTTACTAGGCCATGTGATAGGTATCCTCTAAATCAAGAAACAAAGCATTAGGATAAGATGCAATAGCAAGTAATTCATGACCATTACCTCTTTCTAATGATGGATTTTTCCTTTCATTATCTGGAATACAATCCTCAAGGTGATGTTTCTCAAATGTTTGTGCCATGATATCTATGGTATTTTAATGAAAACAATTGCATGATTGCTTGGAACTCGAACTCTCATTTGTGGACTTTTGTTTACCTTCCTTATTGTTCTCTTGGTCCTTCTTACTCGTGTTCTTCTTCTTATTGTTCTTTGAAATTCCTTGAGATGTAAGCACATGGGGATTGGAATTATTAAGTACCCCTATTTGGATGATATTTTTTTCTCATGGATAAGTGACTACATGAAATCATCTAGGGAGTACATCTTCTATGTATACCCCATAGCTAACCAGGTAGTATGAAAAAAAAAAGTGTATAAATAATAATTTGTTCCTAGTTTTTTTATAATTCAAAAGATTAATTGTTCATCTTTCTTATCATTACACAAGCCTTAACATGAGAAAGAAAATATTTTAAATTATATAAGTAGTCATGTAGGGTCTCAAAATATCTTGGATTCAATACATGTAGATCATTCTCCAGTTGATGACCTATTTTATTGTATCTCTTTCCTAGAAAATTCTTCAACTTTGTCCAAACATCATTAGGACTCTTGCAAGTATCGACATGAAAGAGGAGATCTGGAGAGATGATCAAGAACAATATCCTGTAGGATTCATCCATTCTATTGAAGTATTTTTATTTATCTATGGATGAATTAGGATCGACCTCAATCCCCATGGTGACCGTATACATGCCCTTGCTTCTATGTAGAATCTCGATCTTGGGCTTCCACTCAAATTAGTTGAAGGGTGTCAAGATCATTGAATAAGATGGTTGATCCATAGTTCTCTATGGGATGTCCAATATTATCTATAAACCTGCAATAAAAGTGAATACCCCCTCACAATAATGTCTTTGATACCATGTAGGATTAAACCAAAATCCAATATCTATTTGTGAGAAGGAAATAATACACTTGCTAGTTGCAAATGAGAGAGAGAGAGAGGAGAGAGAAAAATAGAATCAATATTCCCACATAAGAGACTAAGAAGCCAAATATAATCACAATGTATTAATCCTTCATAATGAGTACAATATATAAGACTCTCGACATGAGGAATAATTCACAATAGGTTGGCATTTCCGTGTGCATGCCCAAGTAAAAAAAGTAACTTTTCCCAAAAGCAACAATTAACTAAAGTCAAAAGTTGCTAATAATAAGAAAAAGGTAAAAAATATAGGTGTGAAATTAGTGATAAATCTACATGAAGTCAACATGCATTCCATAATAGAAAAATATCCTAGAATAAGACTAGAGTCCAAGAATGGAACTAAAGTCCTAACTAAGTGAGAATTTGTTAATTATGGATAGTCACTAAATAGGTTAAGTGAGTTAAATCGAAGTATTAGATGGGTAATGTTCAATTCCCTAGGAGGATAATATTCTTACTAAAGTGCGTTCTATAGACATGAAATAGGAAATATCTCCTAAAATTAAGGAAATAGGAATTATCTTCTAAAAAATAGGAATTTGCCTAATGGTGACTAAAAAATAGGAATTGGCCTAATAGTAGCTAAAAAACTGGAATTTTCCTAATGGTGGTTTATGAGCCCATGGTATTTTCCCATGTTATTACATATAGGAATCCATCGGCTAAAAATAAATCTGCTATAAATAGACATGCTATAAATAGCAGTCCTCCTAAATAATACACTATGAAGATAAATTTAGATGAGTATTGCATTTAAAAATGAAAAACATTATGATGAGCACACTACAAAAATCTCATACTCGAAATATCAAAGTTTGAGAAATCAATAGAGTTATTCCCCGAAATAGTTCTTGTTGGCCCTCAACCAAGTTTCAAGGAAACGTTGGTTGTATTTGACCATATTTGGGACTTCGACAGGCTGGTCAAAGACAGAGCACCCAGGCAAAGTGGAGATCGCGGGATATCTCCCATTTTGTGAGATTTTTGGGATTTTAGGGTTTATGTAACGGGTATGGGATGTTGGCCCATGGGTTTACCAATCCTTAGGCCTTTTTGTAATGTATAAATAAGTAGCTAAGTGATGTAAGAAGTAGTTACTAGCCATTGATTGTATTAGTGCATGGCTAGTTGTCTTTGTGAACGAATGTGTTAAGGCTTGCAGAGCTAAGTGCAAGCATTTTGTAAGTGCTTTGTGAAGACAGACAATGTAAGGCTTTGTGTCTTGACCTAATTCATGGAAGGAGAATCTAGTGAGGTGCGCACAGATCTCCTGTCACATGGTGGATTTGGATCTATGGCTTTGTGCATAGGAGAAGAGGACTGGAAGAAGCTTGAAGACTAATAAAGAAGAAGAAAAAGTTGGTGGACATAGCCCCACACTAGGGTTAACCACGTATATCCTGTGTTGATGTGCTTTGTGCAATGTTGTTCATGTTATTTATGTATCTATTTTTTTAGTGTATTGTTCTTAATGTATATATCTATGAATGATTAATGATTTATGATGTGAATGAATGTTAGATATGAGCTTATACTATGCGCTAAGAGGGTTTAAGGGCTAGATCTTGTGCTAATATGTAATGAGGGTTTAACCTTCGCTGTGAATAAGGCTTAAGAACTAATGGATGTTGTTGTCTAAGTGATCTATTAAGTGTTGTGATCACATATTTGTGTCCTAGCTAGGTTATAGACACCTGAGTCCTGCAACCCCCCGTGCCTCTACCTCGGGTGAGACTTCATCTTCTTTGCAGGTGTTTCCAAACGGACCGATAGTTAGGGTTTTGTTGGTACGTTGTTGAAGCGTTGAATCCTGGGCCTACTCCTATACTAACAAATGGTTCTGTTGTTGGGACATGAAACTGTGATTGTTGGGAACTGAAGAAAAGAGAAATCTTTCTGTGTATATCTATTGTTGTAGTGCACAGTATTTTACTTGACTTGCAAAGATCCGTGCTAAGAAGGAAAGCCAATCTAAATAAAAGAGGTAAGATCATAAAGATTTGTGCTCTAGTAAAGGTAAGATAAGTGGAAATATTTTCTTCGAAAGTATGAATATAAGTATCTTTGATAGATTATGTCCTAGTTTGAAAACTAGGGCATAGCTAGAAGAAAGAGTTGATCTGAATAAATTTGATAGAGATAGTGAAAGATATGCTATTCCTATGCATAGAAAGAATTTTTAGACCAACAAGTGGATGCAAGAACCTAGAAAGAATTTTTGCAGATTGTAGGTCCATCACTGGGATCCTAGTGCACATTACATGAAAGGTTGGGGATCGTTTAAAATAAAGAGAGGATTGACATTGTGTTATAATTGCAGAAGACTGGGACATCTTGCTAAGGAATGCACTGGTATAGGTCCTATTTGTCTTTGTTGTAAAGCTATTGGTCATGAGGTTGAGGATTTCCCTAGAATGATTGACAAAGTTGAAAATATGAACATGAGACAAGAAAACTATGAAGAAGGTCAAGGGACTAAGGATATGTTAGAAAACCAGAAATAATCCAAGACTATGTTATTACAGATGAAAGAAACACTGAATGATCATAGAGACGTCAGTTTACCAAAGATCTTGAAAACAAAGCAGTGCATAGAAACAAGAATAGGAGACTTCGACACAGACTATATATTGGATGAAGAAACACATGTGAACATTATGCCAGAAAGCACTTGGGAAATCTTGGGAAAGCTTGCTATGATTCCTTCATTGGGAAGGATAGTATTTTTTAAAGGAAAGATGATAACCCTATGCGGAAGAGTTACTCATGTACCTATGATTTCTCATGGAACATCGATTGAAGAAGAATTTGAAGTCATTAGGTTTTTTGAGAAAAATGCCCCTTTTGCACTTTTGCTAGGAAAGACCTGGATTGAGAAAGATCAGATCTGAAGGAAAGAAGAGGAAGAAGCTACAGAATAGAAAAAGATAGAATTAAGGGACTTCATGGCTAGAAAAATAAAGCGACTAATATAATAACAAGAGAATAAGTCAAAGAAAGAGAGGACCAGAGAATTAGCTGTCAAAGTGGAAAGAACAAAAGAAGGATTAAAGAACCTGTCCATACAAGAGAGAAGATCATCTACCCTGGAAATAGTAAGAGAAGAGGTATTACACTTGAACCCTTTGAAAGACCCTTAGCAGTGCGAAGGTGTTACACTAAGAGAAGATAAGAATAAAAATGGAAAGAGGAATCTAGAAACTTAGATCACAGGAAAGAAGGTCATATATATTAGTAAGAAGAAAGAAAGACTAAAAAAACTATGGGAAGTTCCAAAGAATACTTTGTAGAAGGCAGGCTTGCAGAACTTGAACCTCGTCAGAATAGAAGAACCACGCAGAATGGGACTTCACCACTGCAAAGCTATATGACCGTTGGAGGCACCCCAATCATTAGAATGACGCTCTAGAATGGTTAGAAACACAATTATTTCCGAAAACATAACCATTGGACCATTGGGACCGCGCCATAATGGATGGAGACACATTGATTGAGGTACTCCGACCCATTGAAGGAATCCATTACGACATTTCTTATTTAACCCGTTGGATGCTGTGCTAGGACCAATTTTTTCAAAATCGAGATATCCTAGCTAACAAAGAAGTGATTGCATATCATGTCATGCTGTTTATACCTATCCATTCCTTCGATTACTTTGAGTGTTTGTTTGCCTACCCGAGTTCTTGTATTACAAGTGTGAATGTCGGGCGAGCATAACATGCTAGAGAAATTTGTGGAAGAGATTTTGATCGACCTCATGGCTGAGAAAGTCATGTCTTTAGGAATATAGGAATCATCAAAAGGTGGATTGCAAGCATACCCCTCGACTGCACATCGGTCTAGCTGAACCGCGACTGAGAAAAGAAGTAAGCACTATGATGATCTGGAAAACACAAAGAATATCCCGTCAGTCTTGTCAGAGTACATCCCACCTATAGTTGGTGCAGTTAGTCGTGACAATGCCCCGCGCAACTTTGAGTACACATTGATCACTGCGTACCTCTCAAAGGGGATACGCGTAGTCAAACCTAAGTTGATATTGATCCCAACTCTCATGTAACACCCTATTTCCCCTACTCTGTAAAAATAACTATATTGGCTGAGAACTATGGCAAACTCCAAGATGTGAATGTGTGATTTGATGGACCCTGTATAAAAGGGTCGATGAATGTAAATGATGTGTGTATATATATGTTGCATGACTTGATGCAGGAGCATCTCCCACATCAAGTGAGCCAACATAGAAGCGAAGGACAGCTAGACAAGCACCAACACAAATTTTGAAAATCACCTTGGAGCTGTTGCGCCAAATCTTAAATGAAGTCATTAAGAGAAGGCACACTTGTATAATGTAAACGGACCTTGAGCCGTTAGCTCTCATCCTTAGTAGGTAGGAGGAATTTAAGATAGTTAATGTAAAGTAGATAGAATATAATTCTAGATTTGACAGTTTGAAAGTGCAAGAGGGAAACGGGATATAGACACCCTCATTGTGCATTTGTAACATTATGGAAGATTATTGAAATCAGAAGCAGGAGAGCATAGAAGAGAAGAAGAGAGTTGTGTAAGAACACCCATGTACAGATATTTGGATTAATAGAAAGAGTTGATTCAAATTCATGGTTTTGTGTTTGTTCTCTGTGTATTGATGCTGAATAGTATGCTCATGAATGTTTGCTTCCTGTTATACATTTGCTTTATATGCTGTGTACATGATTTCATGTTTAGATCTTGAAGTCTGAGAGGAAGATGGAATGAGTTTCAATTGTTTCTCTATCTGAGTAAAAATTCATGCAAGGAGTGCAGTTGAAGTTTCCACAAGGAGTGCGTTGGCAAGAATTCAGGGTTGTGCCTCTTAAGCTCAGATAGTTTTATTGTTGTTATCAATTCCCCAATAGTGCAGACAGGTGCAGGAGCGTGCAAGGAGTGCGGAGGTCAAGCGAAGTTTAGGGTTTCGAAACTAAGCGAGAGTTGAAGACTGCTGCTGCAGGTGTGCACAGAGTCGAGAGACTTCAACACTTAGGGGTGTTTGAAAGTTGCCGCAAGGAGTGCGTGCAAGGTTCTCTGAATGATTCAGAGTCACAAGAAGCTCAGGAAGGATAGGTCTTCCGGGGTCATTGAAGGACAATGTAGAGGAGTTGTGCCTTGGAAGTTTACAGAAGCATCGTAAGTTTGCGCGAAGGAGGGACAAGTTGGTGGAAGAACACTTAGTCATTTGCAGGTTTCGTCTAGGAGGAACGGACAGACAGAGTTCTCCTAGGAGGATTCACGAATCTTCGTAAGCTGTTAGATCTAGCGGAGGTGCAAGGGAGATACTACAGGTATTCCCGAGAGGTTCAAAGCTCAGGAGGGGCAGAGCCGTTGATCGGAGCCACAAGGGTCGTCAGATCTACACGTATATCGTGTGTCGGGGTTTCATGGGTTGAAACTCCGTAGTATTGCAACGGGAATTTAAAAATCGCGATACGCGATATCCCGACAGTCAAAAGAATAGTTTGGGCCACAGGACTCGGCGAGGTGGACAGGTGGCACATCTTATCGGAGTTTCATGGTGAGAAGGCCCGAAACATATGCGTTAGGATTCGCGATATTGTGAACTCCGAAATGTCGATGGAATGAAGGGACCGTTGAAAAGTCAACTCGCGAGCGTATCGGAGTTGCGGCGTATCAGGGTTCGGGAGTCGATAAAGCAAGTTTCTTGGTATCGCGAGTAGCAAAATCATGATAGAAGAATTCCTGATAGGAGAGGGAAAAAGGTCAACATTTAATTGTATCGGGTTTCGGGGATTCGTGGAACCTACGCTCGACCTTTGGATTCTTGAAGTCACGAAGTCCGATCTTCTGAGTTCGAAAGGGAGATCCAGTGAAGGTTTGTTGTGGGTGCAGATTTCCCTGATAGGGAAATAGAAGGACATTAGAGTTCTTCGGGCCACGAAGGAAGAGAAGATCCTGTGAGATGACGTAGACCTTTCGACCTGTGGGTTGTGAGGAAGGGCGATTGTCATCAATTGGTATCAGAGCTCAAAAAGATTCTTTGCTTTTTGTAGCAGAGAAAGAAGAATTCACCATGCCGCCTAGGAGAAGGGACGCACAGACACCCGATCCAGAGGAGAGGGAAATGCCGAGAAGAAGAGGCAGGCAGATGGCAGATCCAATGATGGAGAGAGAAATGTGTAATCTGTGAGCTAGACTCGAAGACATGGAGACAAAACAAAGACGCACAACCAGTGCAGGGGATCTTAGTGATTCTGACAGCGAAGTTGAGGATGAACGTGAAGAGGAAGTTGCAGCCAAATATGCATCAAACGAGCGTTTGATCAGAGCTATTGCCAGGATGGGTGCAAGAGCGAAAATGGACATTCCAGTTTACGAGGGGAGCTTGGATGCAGAGGAGCTTCTAGACTAGATTAGAGCTCTAGACACATACTTCAACTACGAAGATGTTGAAGAGGACAAGAAAGTCAAGCATGCTATTACACGCTTGAAAGGACATAGAGAATTGTGGTGGGATGAACTACAAGCTGACAGACGCTACAAGGGAAAGCAGAAGATCAAGAGCTGGGACAGGATGATTGCGAAGATGAAGGCAAAATTCATCCCGAGGGACTATCAAATTTTTCTATTCAGGAGGATGCAGAACCTGAGGCAGAAGCTGATGACAATGAAAGAATACACTGAGGAGTTCTATAATATGAACATCAGGGCAGGTCATCGGGAAAGCAATGATGAAAAAGTTGCCAGATACATGAATGGCCCGAGATATGATATCCAGGATGAGATGAGCATGGTAACCATCCGAACAGTGGAAGATGCTTATCAGATGGCTCTGAAAGATGAAGAGAATCTGAGCCGAAAGCAGAGTCAGAGGGGCTGAGGTAGAAGTCAGCCCATAGGAAAATCAGTTGCCCAGGATAAATACCAGAAGCCCAGGGAGGAATGGAAGAAACCTCAGGGTAAAACAGACAGAGGTGGTCAATAGAAGTCTGGAAGACTTGCTGAGAAGCTTGGTGATGGAACACCATAGCCAGTGGGACAACATATTATCACAGGCAGAATTCGTGTATAATGACTCGGTGAATAGGAGCACAGGGCAGAGTCCATTTCAGATTGTTTATGGAATGTAGCCGAGAGGAATTTATGAATTGAGGGATTCAGAACAGACTGCGACTAGGAGTGTTAGTGCAGAAGAATTCACAGAGGCAATGAAGGAACTTCACAGCCAGGTGAAGGAGCGATTGTAGAAATCAAGTCAAGAGTATAAGCGCAGAGCTGATCAACATAGGAGACAACTTCAGTTTGAGGTTGGTGATCTGGTTCTGGCACATTTGAGGAAAGAAAGGTTCCCGAGGGGAACATACAATAAGATGAAAATGAAGAAAATCAGGCCATGTAGGGTCTTGAAGAAATTTGGGACAAATGCTTATGAGATTGAATTACCCAATGGGATTGGAATATCTCTGATGTTCAATATATCATATTTGTACCCATACAGAGCTGGAGAAGCAGAGACCGGAAATGAGAAGCCAGTGATCCAGTGGGTGAAGCAGATGCCAGTTGCAGAAAATCCGCAGATGGAATGCATATTGGATAAAAGAGTAAGTAAGAAGACCAGGAGGAAATATAACTTTGAGTATCTGGTCAAATGGAAGAACCATCCAGTTGAAGATGCCAGCTGGGAGACCAAAGCAGAGATACAGAGGCATGGACAGACCGTGCAAGAGCTCATGGACAGGAGCCCATGAAATTTTTCAAGCGAGGGAGTATGATGCAAGAGCATCTCCCACATCAAGCGAGCCAGCGCAGAAGCGGAGGACAGCTGGACAAGCGCCAGCACAAATTTTGAAAATCACCTTGGAGCTGCTGCGCCAAATCTTAAATGAAGTCATTAAGAGAAGGCACACTTGTATAATGTAAACAGACCTTGAGCCATTAGCTCTCATCCTTAGTAGGTAGGAGGCATTTAAGATAGTTAATGTAAAGTATATAGAATTTAATTCTAGATTTGACAGTTTGAGAGCGCAAGAGGGAAACAGGATATAGACACCCTCATTGTGCATTTGTAAAATTATGGAAGATTACTGAAATCAGAAGTAGGAGAGCATAGAAGAGAAGCAGAGAGTTGTGTAAGAACACCCATGTACAGATATTTGGATTAATAGAAAGAGTTGATTCAAATTCATGGTTTTGTGTTTTTTCTCTATGTATTGATGTTGAATAGTATGCTCATGAGTGTTTGCTTCCTATTATACATTTGCTTTATATGTTGTGTACATGATTTCATTAAGAGAAGGCACACTTGTATAATGTAAATAGACCTTGAGCCATTAGCTCTCATCCTTAGTAGGTAGGAGGCATTTAAGATAGTTAATGTAAAGTAGATAGAATTTAATTCTAGATTTGACAGTTTGAGAGCGCAAGAGGGAAACGGGATATAGACACCCTCATTGTGCATTTGTAACATTATGGAAGATTATTGAAATCAGAAGCAGGAGAGCATAGAAGAGAAGCAGAGAGTTATGTAAGAACACCCATGTACAGATATTTGGATTAATAGAAAGAGTTGATTCAAATTCATGGTTTTGTGTTTTTTCTCTGTGTATTGATGTTGAATAGTATGCTCATGAGTGTTTGCTTCCTATTATACATTTGATTTATATGCTGTGTACATGATTTCATGTTTAGATCTTGAAGTCTGAGAGGAAGATGGAATGAGTTTCAATTGTTTCTCTATCTGAGTAAAAATTCGCAAGGAGTGAAGTTGAAGTGTCCGCAAGGAGTGCATTGGCAAGAATTTAGGGTTGCGCCTCTAAAGCTCAGATAGTTTTAATGTTGTTCTCAATTCCCGAATAGTGAAGACAGGCGCAGGAGCATGCAAGGAGTGCGGAGGTCAAGTGAAGTTCAGGGTTGCGAACTTGAGCGAGAGTTGAAGACTGCTGCTGCCGGTGTGCGCAAAGTCGAGAGACTTCAACACTTAGGGGTGCTTGAAGGTTGCCGCAAGGAGTGCGTGCAAGGTTCTCAGAAATATTCAGAGTCACAAGAAGCTCAAGAAGGATAGGGATTCCAGGGTTGTTGAAGGACAACACAAAGGAGTTGTGCCTTGGAAGTTTACAGAAGCGTCGTAAGTTTGTGCGAAGGAGGGACAAGTTGGTGGAAGAACACTTAGTCATTTGCAGGTGTCGTCTAGGAGGAACGGACGTACGAAGTTCTCCTAGGAGGATTCACGAATCTTCGTAAGATGTTAGATCTCGTGGAGGTGCAGGGGAGATACTACAGGAATTCCAGAGAGGTTCAAAGCTCAGGAGGGGTAGAGCCATTGATCGGAGCCACAAGGGTCGTCGTATCTACACGTATATCGTGTGTCAGGGTTTCGTGGGTTGAAACTCCGTAGTATTGCAACGAGAATTGCGAAATCATGATACGCGATATCCCGATAGTCAAAAGAATAGTGTGGGATATAGGAGTCGGCGAGGTGGACAGGTGGCACATCTTATCGGAGTTTCATGGCGATAAGGCCCGAAACATATGCATTAGGATTCACGATATTGCGAACTCCGAAATGCTGATGGAGTGAAGGGACCATTGAAAAGTCAACTCGCGAGCATATCGGAGTTGCGACGTATCAGGGTTTGGGAGTCAGTAAAGCAAGTTGATTGGTATCGCGAGTAGAAAAATCACGATAGAAGAAGTCTCGATAGGAGAGTGAAAAAGGTTAGCATTGACTTGTATCGGGTTTCGAGGATTTTTGGAACCTACACTTGACCTTTGGATTTGTGAAGTTGCGAAGTCTGATCTTCTGAGTGTGAAAATGAGATCCAGTGAAGGTTTCATGTGGGTGCAGATTTCCCCGATAGGAAAATAGAAGGACATTAGAGTTCTTCAGGTCGCGAAGGAAGAGAAGATCCTGTGAGCTGACGTAGACCTTCCTACCTGCAGGTTGTGAGGAAGGGTGATTGTCATCATGACTGCTAAGAGGGGGATGTGATGAAAAAGAGACCACGATGGCTGATGAAAGGTGGTGGAAGGCACCTGGAATGGTGGCGTTAACTTCCACCGAACCAATACCATGTTGGTCTTTATTGGCTTAAAGACCAAAGCTGCTCTCTGGCCCTGGAATGAATTACTCACTGGGATGGTAGGTGGGGAGGCTCTTCATGAGTTAATGAGGGGATGGGGGTGAACCGCCCATCCATAGAAGCCCTCATACCTAACCACTACAGGGGAATTCATGCCGCATGCAACCTTGCAAGACAAAAGAAAGAAAGGAAGTGTGGGAAGGGGGCATGCGAGAGGCAATCGTAGAAGGAGAACTAGAGGAACTCCGAAAAAATACAGGGAGTCATGAGCAGAGGAGAAGGAGAGTAACCTTTGTCCTAGACATCCGATGAGTGGGAAGTAAGAGACTGAGTCTCAAAGCATCGTGGTCTAGCTCGAGGGTGGCTAGTGGTAAATCCATTTGGAGTCACTGAGCCTACAGTTGGGTGGAAATGAGCACCCCTCTCAGCAATCGTGCCACACTTGGTGTTCTTTCTGACAAGTGTTTACATCTTTCATCTTGAAATAAATATAATGGATGCATGCTCATGTTTGTACACTTATAAATGATTGATTTTTGTATAGAAGTGTTTTCCTGGTGTTTCGATCAGCAACAATGAATGTGTGCTTAGACTTATATGACTATAATCGATTTACGTATAGAATGTGTAAGTTTAGATTCGAGCTCATCCCCTGGAGAGTCGTCCCATGCTCACGACCCATGATATGCCCTGGTTTGTTTTCCTGAAGGCACCTCCTTCTGGGAAGCTCCATCATATTCTAGAGTCGGAGTGAGTTTCTGGAAGGGACTACCGTTGTTAAGTAAGTATTTAATCTTACCTCACCCTTGTCATAGAGTTCATAGATCGATAATCTAAGAAGACCCTTCCATCAGGTCACCCAACCTGGTGATAATTACCCAAGGATCCGTTGGAGGATTTTATGGCCTAAGTTTGGAAATATTGCACCAGAAAGAATGGTTCCCTAAGTTTTGGTGTTTCGGTGTTTTGGCACCCGGGATACCCAAGGGCAAGTTTCGTTGTCTTCACATGTCGCAAAATCTTGACTTTCGAAACCCCAAAATGGTATAGCGTTGTTAAATTTTGGCGTTTCGGCATTTCAACACCCGGGATACCCAAGGGCAAGTTTCCTTGTCTTCGCATGTCGCGAAATCTTAACTTGCGAAACCTCGAAATGGTATAGCATGGTTAAAGTTTGGTGTTTCGGTGTTTCGACACCTAGGATACCCAAGGACAAGTTTCCTTGTCTTCACATGTCATGAAATCCTGACTTGCGAAACCCTGAAATGGTATAGCATGGTTAAAGTTTGGTGTTTCAGTGTTTCGGCACCCGGGATACCCAAAGGCAAGTTTCCTTATCTTCGCATGTCATGAAATCTTGACTTGCGAATCCCCAAAATGGTATAGCATGGTTAGAGTTTGGTGTTTTGACGTTTTGGCACACGAGATACCCAAGGGAAAGTTTCCTTGTATTCGCATGTCGCGAATTCCCTACTTGCGAAACCCCGAAATGAGCTTATCGTTATGTACATATACAT